>CM065641.1:21098161-21392466 GCA_033220585.1 Dipteronia sinensis
TTATTGATTTTAAAAATGATATAACTTTGTTTTAATAAAATTATATAAATTTCTCATATCAATAAAAATATTTTTTTTTAAAAGAATATAAAAATCATTGTTAATTAAACTTGACAAAAACATTCTTAACTGTATATGTGATTTTAAATTTTAAATTTTTTATTTTATTATATTTTGCATCATAAAGATATTATGCACCTAATGTTCTTAATAATTAGTCAAAATTTTATTTTATTTTATAATTAGCCAAAATATTATAAATTGACTTTTAGAATAAATGTAGTAAATCGACAATAATATTAACGTTTATAAGTCTCTACAAAAGTATATCAATGGGTATAAAAAATTTATCCAAAATTAATTCAAATTATTGACGATAAAACATAAAAACCGCACATAGTTGTTGAACAAGATTCACGCCTAAAAGTGGGTGGTTTGATATTGATCATAATTACATAGAGTCACGCTCATACGCGATTTTGATTATAGCATATTGGGATGATTGAGTAGTGGTTTTTATCTTTTATTATTTTCAATTAATAGAAATGAAGTTTGTTTGATTTGTTTCGTTGTTGTTTAGTTGTTTTGAAATTAGAGGTAAAAAAAAAATCTCGTCCTTAATTGCATAGCATATGGAGAGTTGTTTTGTATTATTTTTTAGTTAATTTTTTTGATATAGATCGTCAATGTTTGTATTTTTTTTATAATGTTTATTCATTTTAAAAGTTATTCATTTTATTTTATTTGTAAAATTTGTTTAAAATGTGTGTTCTTTTATTTGAAAATATAACATATGTTTGATGATTAATGTTTTTCAAAGAGTTTTATGTTTTTCTTCTAAAGTGAAATTCTTTTTATTTTATTTTAAAAAAAAGTCATTCAAAGTCTTTGGTAGGAATGAAAGACAAATTGTGAGATTTGTTATAACTAAAAGTCATTAAAAGTCATTAAAAGCCATTGATATTTTGAATACCTCATAACTTTCATAGACTTTTAAAAAGTCTTGATTGAATACCACATGATTTTTAAAGACTTTTTAAAGTCTATAAAAGTCTTTATGAATACCCCATGACTTTTATAGAGTTTTTAAAAGTCTACATTAAATACACCCAAACTTTTTAATTCCATAAAAGTCATTAAAAGTCATTTAAAATCCTAATCGAATACACCCCTCTTAGTTTGATGGACTAATTTGCCACTTGAAAAATATATAAAAACTGATTTGGTTACTTTAGTACAAGTCGCAAACAACTTGGGGTTTAAAAAAAAGTCCATCCTTAAAAAAAAATATAAATAAATAAATTGAAAGCGTTTAATCACTTATCCAATCACCCAAAAAATTATCGTTCTCCCATAAAATATATAACATTAAAAAGTATTTTAAATAAACTTAAAGGCTTGGAGAAATTTATAAAAGTTAAATCAAAATTTGGGTATTACACTCGAAAAGAGAAAAATAAGAACAAAAAAAACATCACAAATTTGAATTTACAATTTCTTTCTGGTGCCATTTATTGAACCTTGTCTTCAATTGAATGGTGTCATTATTGAACCTTGTCTTCAATTGGATCGCCACAAGGGTGTGAACTGTGATATTATTCTAGAGAGCAGCAGCAAAATGTGAATCCTCTTGTTGCCTGCAAATTATATATAACAACTCATCATGATTTCTTCTCCTGCGCATCATTTCCCATGTTCTTCCTTGTCTCAACTGCTGCTTGTAGTCACAAAATCATCCTTGTTAGCGCCTTTCGTCTTTGAGCTGCCACCAGCTTCAGTTCTTCGATTGCAGCTTACTGAACCGGCCTCCTCATCAGCAACCGCAGCAAGCTGTTGATCCTCATCCTTATCACCTCTGCATTGAAATCATACAATTAGCAGAAAAAAAAAACTGCAGAATAAGTTCTCCTGACCACAAAATTAAATATAAACTGAGATTTGTAGTAGTATACTAGTATTACGAACCCCGAATAAACAATAAGCCCAACAACAACAGCAGCAAAGGCAATGAAGTACATCCAATCAACCTGAAGAAAATAAATGGTATCAGAAAGGCAATTTGACATTCTAACACGTTTGAAGTTAAATACAACCAGAGACTTTTCGTAGCATAAAATGGTAATATTGTCATAATTATAGCTTACAAACCTTCTCATGATAAGCAAAGATACGAATCAAGACAGCCCACATGTCAGAGGTCAGCAAAGACAAGTTGAGCATCGTGGATCCGTTAAGCTGAAAGAGGGACAACATAATTCAGATGATAGTCTTCTGAAAGAAGACATTTTTTATATAAGAGCATCCATGCACTGGCTTATGATTTTAAATACTCTCCTTCAGAGTTCAGAATCCAACTTTATGTTCTTTACTCCATTGATGGACTTAAAAAATTAATCGGGACAAAAACATACCTTAAGCAAGACAGGGACAAACGAGTAAAACAGAAACATAGCCGCTGCAAATCCAAAAAAAGGGAGAGCCTGGAACCAAGTAAAAATTCAGAAGCACAAAAGATTGAACTCTAATATAGAAACAACGTTCAAACTTAATACGTACTAAAAACGAAAGGAAAATTGTTGTTTTTCCAGTGTCAGCTCAACATTTAAATTTTAACTGGTTTTGTTATCTAGGAGTACTTGGCAGACAAATTTGTATGTAGAGGAAATTTTCAACTCCTTTTTGGTCCAATCACTGGACTTACAATGTTGAGTAGAGTAGAGTAGAGTAGAGAGAGACTTACAGCCCCAGCTGACCATTGAATTGATTTGAGCTCATTCCTTTCAAGTATGCTTCTATAGACACATTAAGGGCCGCACTTTGGAGATACAATACCATTAAAAAAAATCGATGGATAACCATGCTCCAGGATAGTGTATTATAAATCATTAAAGCTTCACAAGATAAATAATCAGGTGCAATGTTCCTTATTGTGTTTTATTTAAATAAGCAAGAATAAGGTGCAATATATATATATATATATATATATATATATATAACTCATTAAAACTCCTATCAGAAAGTTTACTCATTAAAGTTGTACAAATTGCAGTTCTGTAATTGCATAAAATTTCTGATCACCTTAAATAACAATAAAGTAAATCAATGAAAAATTTGCAAAAAAATCCGGCAACGACCTAACAAGAACTCATAACTCCCATATCAATCAATTTATCAAAAGACAAGGATACATTTGGATAGCGCTGATAATACCACCAAAGAGGCCCAAAAATGCCATGAGTTCAACTCTGTCAGCACTCTTCACAAGATACTCCTGCATAACAGAGAAAAAAAGATAGAAAGGAGAAAATTTGTAAATAATTCACTTGGTGGCACAGTGCAACTGACTTGGGCAAGTCTTAGCTTCGTTCTTTTTTATTTTTTTCCATCTATCAACAGCCATAAAAGTTTTTCTTTAAATCAACAAAAGAAGTCTCACGTCAAACATTTGAAGAACCATCTTCAACCCTAATCTCCATTAAAGAAAATATCAGTCTTAGATCTGACAGAGAGAGACAGAGAGTTCTATATTACTAGAAAAAGAGAAGTAGAGATACCATTGGATAAGAGAACATGGACCAACATCTGCAACAATTGAAATTGATCCTCTCTAAATGTCCCATATAGAAGGTAAGGAGCATCTAAATGAATGTAGTTCTGCTGGAAGATAACAAGGCATAAACCCAAGAGCTACAAGGACCAACCCCAAGGAGATTGCAGTAGATAAAGGGAGGAGAAAACAACCGACTAAAGGGAAGAAAATGGGCTGGAGAAGGAAGGAATGAAAGAAGAATGAGAAAGGACTATTGGGTAGTGAGAAACGGAGGAAGTGCAATGGCAAAAAGAGGAAGATCTGCTGGAAAGGGAAAAATGCAGCAAGTAACAAGGACTTCCAGTATTATTTTACAATATCAGAGTTATAAACATGTTATGCTACTAAAGTGTAAGAAAGTATAAATTTGCTTACCTCACTGACATTACTAACAGCATATAATGTTGCTCCAGCTATAACTAGTATATCTCCTATACGAGGGTTTCTCCCACCTGCAAGTCACAATATTGTCCATAATATTAGAGAATCACATTATACACTGATGTCCACATCATGATACCTTGTAAATGACTGAAAGTCTATGATGACAAATGGAAATCTAGAAGTGAATATTAAATTACTTTCACCACACCTGGAAAAAGTTTTTGCATTTGCTCATGTGAACATATAAAGTTAGACAAGCATACAGAGTAAGGCAAATTTTCTTATTTTTTTCTTCTCATTCTTCCTTCTGAAGTTTTATTTTATTCTTAAAGTGCATAAAGTTTTCACACATTGCAACATTTATTTTCTTCAGTCAGGATATACTGGTCATTCCAAAATTCATATAACATCAGGTCTGGTAGAATGGTAGCTTCTAACATTGGACCACATGACTCATGCTTTCATTGTATTTCATCACATGCATCATGTGTGTTACTAATCAAACAAAGCATCCAAATACATTAGCCCTAGAAACAAAACAAGAGACAACAAATAATAAGTGTTCCAAACCTGAAGAAAACAACTTTCAACTCTAATCATCGACCAAGATAATTGTGTTACAAGATTAAACTATAAGTGAGTTATTTTTCTCCTTGCTTTTTCTGTTTGTTCATTTCTTCTCTATCTTTGTGTGTATGCTTGGAAGAGCTCGTGGATGACTGATATTGATGTAGTACTCAAAGGATGAGATGTGTTACTTATATGATATATTTACTGTATAGACAAAATGTAAACACAATCCAAACCAGATAGAAACACTAAGACAGGTTAAGGTCAAGTGGATGAAGGAGCATTTTTCATTACCTGCTCGGTCACCTGCATGAACATCTGAAAAGACAACTATGACCAGTCCAGCTACACAAACAATCACACCTGTTATCTTTCTGAATCTATATTTTGTCTTTAAGAATATCCATGTAAGAAGCATCACAGAAGGGATGGTCCAACAGTCCAGTAGCATGACACTCGTTAGAGATGTGTACTGATAGGCTTTCACCACTGTGAATAGAAAGAAGATTAGATCAACTATTTAATAAATCAAGAATAATTCTCCTTAGAAATAGGAATTACCTAGATGCATAATTCTCCTTAGAAATAAAGGCATACAAGAAAAATTAATATTTCTATTTACATACTAGAGGTGTAAAACATGCCAGGTTGACCTTGATTTCAATCAATTTTATGGAGAAAAGGGAAAGAAGATTCCTCAAAATATGGTTAAAAATCTTACTTTAAACATCTTAAATTTGGTATCTCTACTACAGAGAAACACTCACCAAGAAAATTGGCCTCTACATCAACCAATCCAAGAATGAGATAGTAATACCATTTTGCCTGCACAAATTCCAAAAGATATTAAGTGACTAATCCACAAATATCTAAAGACTAAATGACAGAGCAAAAGATCAAATGAAACGTAAACGTAACACTGACATAGCACTAATCAAAATTAAATTTTGGCTAAAGCTAAATCTCACATGCGAAAGGTTATTCATCTCAGTTAGTTCTTATGGTCTACTACAGCCTCAACTTCTAGCTAACTCAGTTCCTCCCGATCATCCATTACAATCCCACACAAGTACTGATTAAGCCCAATTCCCATAACAGAACTCACAATTTTTTCTTCTTTTAGTGGGATTGTAGAAAGTAAATCCTTTAGCAAAGCTCACATCACTGCAATTACAGACAAGTTTTCTTTTATAAAACTTGGATACAGTAATTATTAAACAAGAATAACAAATTCACTTTGTACTTCCAACAGGGTTAAATCTTCATCAAGATCTCCTTTTAAGGATAATACCAAGAACCATCAATCATCACCATGTGTAACTTGTTACTGTTCCGTCTAATCATCAGCTCAAAGCTGCCGTCATCCTCTGAGTATGTTGCTTTACTAATATTAAATTGAGCATTAAAATTTTTATTTTATATTGAGCCAGCAAGAACAATACCCGTGAAAGAAAGGTTTAAAGATAATCAAACTCCATAAAACAGAATAGAGAAGAACACAAAAATAGAGCATAGGGAATACCTTAAGTGCTCTCTTCTTATAAAGCATGTAACTTCCATAGACAATAACTAGCAATACATAGTTGAGAAACGACTGCGATGTTGGCGCATTAATTCCTAAGAAACACAACAAGATCAGTATATAAATAATAACACTCAAGAATAGTCAATAAAACCTTTTCTTGTGTCGCCTGTTTGGTCCTGAATAAATAACCTTTTCAAAAAAAAAAAAGAATTTTCAATAAAACCAAGTTGCACAGGAAATAAAGAAAGAAAGTGGACATATATAATCTGAAAACACGTTATTAAAAATCTAAATGTATGCTGCACATGATAAAAATTTGAATTGCGCGAAAAATGGAACTTTCATTTGTTGCTTTTTATAGGAATCTTTCTTTTTCTTTTTTCCTGTTTTTTTTTTGGCAACCTAAGAACAGTTTCTGCAATAAAAAAAATCAATAGCAGACAAATTAAAAGAAAAAAACAAAATTACATATAACTTAGAAAATACAAAGCAACCTTTTCTGGCTAACTCAGAAGAAGCAAACCCAGTAGAAGTGATCAAAAGTGAAAGGAATTGACCCAACCCAAGTCCCAACAATGTCTTCTTTGTACAAAACTCCTTTAAACTAATCATTTTCTTCAGCAAAAATGGTCACCAGAAATTCCTAAACAATTAGTAATAATAGACTAACTTAATTTTTTTACAAGAACCCACTTCAGAGAACAAGTAAATACTCAAAAGGGTATTCTCAAAACCACCGTTTGTGAGCTGTAGAGTGTATAAAAAGCCAAAGATATTAAATACCCAGATGAGATATTTGAGTGTAAAGACTACAGAGAGTTTGTGCTCAATGTAATATCTAACAACGAATCAATTTAATGGCTGTTTGAAGTTATCAAATTTCTATATGGAGAGGAGGGAGAGCAGCTCCCAGCCGTTGAAGTTTGGCCAAATGTGATGCCAATATTTTTTGTTTTTATTTTATTTTTCTGTCATTTTTTTAATGATTATAACAATGATATTCTCTAAATTTAATAGTAATAATTAAAATAAGCTCAACTCTTATACGGTCCGGCTCATTACAGTTTCTAATTGCTTCCAACAGAATGGGGCCACGTCATCATACCCATACCATATATTTTTACGTATCTATTTTATAAGTACATCCATATCTAAAATTTAAAAATTAAATCATTACTATAAACATCTATTTTAATGCTAATAATACCTTTATTAACGCATTTTATTTATAAACCATCTTACATTATTAATAAAATATTAAAACCATTTAATTTAGTTGGAAAATGCATATTATTTTTCCGTGTTTTAACTTTAATATGTATACAAGTTCAAAAGAAGACAGATTTGAATATCTATAGGATGTTATGTTATAATTTTTTTTAATGTTAAAATTTTCATTTTATGCTTTTAGTATTTTAAGATCTGTGCTTGTCAAAATAAAAAATTGTATTTTAAGATCCGTAATTCTGTAAAATCAAAATATATCATCAGGTTGCATCATTGTTAATGTGTTATGAAGCTGCTTGTTGCCAACTTGATTTGGGTCCGCTCATAAGTTAATTGCGTATAAGCTCAATTCATTACGTCAAATAGCATTTTAATCTCTTTTGGAGTTTATTTATTTATTTATTAGTATTTATGTGATGACACTTTGATAAATGACTTGTACGGTGTTTTCATTTCTTGATTTTTGGCGAACTAGCTAGGTGCATTACAAAAATTTGTATGTGCCCTTCTGTTTCATTTCTAGATTCACAAATTGACAAGCCTCTTTTTTTTTTTTTTATGGTATCATCAATTTAGTTTCTAAGTTTTGGTGGATGAATTTTTTAAACGAATTTGTTTTTTTACAACACTTGATCCCTTATTTTTTAAAAATATATCAAATTGATCCATATGTTAGTCAACCATTAGTCTAACCTAACGGTTTCAGAGGTATTTTTGTCTTTAAACATCAAAAATATCATGATTTTGATTTTTAATTTTTTAAATATATATATATATATATATTAACGGATTAATAAAATAAAATATTAAAAAATCATTTTGTTTTTCTTCATCTTCTTCACAGTTCATCCCTCATCCAAATCCAAATCCAAATCCAAATCCAACTTCTCACCTAACAAATTCCATCAACAACAACACAACAAAATTTCATCCAACACAACTCAAGTTGTTCTTGGATTTCATCCACTCTTCAACAAAATGATTTTTTCAAAAGGAAAATAAGAAAATTGCAAAAACTTTTTTAAAAAAAAATTTGAAAATGGAACATTTTCCAGATTTGAAGATATTTGGAAAAAATTTCAGATTTCTTCGAACAATATAAACACCATGACCATCAGATTCAATTCAAGCCAACCCCAAATCAATAATTGAAAACACGAAAACACAAAAACACAATCAAATTCAGTTCAAGCCAATCCCAAATTCAAATTAATCAAATTCAAATTAATCACTATCCATAATCAATCTCTTATAAAAAAAAATTAAAACAAAATCGTGGATCTGGATCTCTCTCTGTCTTCTATTCTATAACCCCCACCACCATCTTTCCCCGTCTCTCTCTCTCTTTCTCTCTCTTTTGCTCCAACAGACGGTGGAGAGCGCTTGGAGGAGCGATCTGCTCTGTTGGGCGATCTGCACCGTCGCACGAAGGAGTAATCTGCTTCGTCTCTCGATCGCTTGGAGGAGCTACGCCGTGCTCCGGAGCTCGCCAGCGAGCTTCATCTCACCGGAGATGGAGCAGAAAACTCATGCTCCATCTGATATTGTTCATGGTTGAGGAAGATTGGTTTTTGTTAATTAAAGATTGATTAGAGAGAGATTGAATAGAGATGACAATGGTGTGTGGGTGTGGGTGTTAGCAAATTGTGGTGTGTGGATGTGGGTGTTAGCAGATCGTTTGTTTTTATATCAGTTTTGTTTTTAATTTATTTGTTAAAAATAAAAAATAAATAAATAAATAAGTCACCAAAGAATGAAGGTTCCCAGATCAATCTGGTTTTTTCCATATCTGATCCCAGATCGTAATCTGAGTTTCCAGATCTTCATTATCATTGTCTTTTTTGTTAAAGGTGGATTTTTTTTTGTTTTTCTTTTTTCTTTTCTTTATTTGGTTTTTCTTTTTTTCTTTTTTTTTTCTTTTATTTAAAATTTTGTTATCTATTTTGTAGTGTTGACACATGGAATTCTTTTTCATTTTCCTTTAATTTTTTATGATATATTTTAATTTTTAACTAAATTTTCTTCTTTTTTTCCCAAACGGAAAAGTTTTATTTTATTTTATTTTTTGGAATGAAGTAAATGTCCAGGGGTAAAGACGTCATTTTACCTATTCTGTAACCTTTGACGGCTAAAATTTAGTCAAATAGACCAATTTGATATATTTTTGAAGAGTAAAAGACCACGGGTTGTAAATAAACAAACACATTTAGAAAATTGATGTTTCCTTAAAATTTAGGGACGAAATTGATAATATCCATTTTTTTCTAACTATGTATAGTAGGACTCTAACCCTAGACCGAAGAGAATTTAAATAAAGTATTCAAATCATGGAAACTCTTATAAAAAATAATAATAATAAAGCATGGGAACTAAACTAAAAATGCCAGCCAAGGAGGACTCTTCTCGATCCAATCAACAAAATCATCAACATTCACACCAATGACCAAACTTTGCGGCTTATCCATGGCTCTGACCTCTAAGCACATATTAGGGGAGCTTTATCAGCACGTGCGGACCCACGGTTGGAGGCCCCACCTTAAATATTTTTTAAAACATCAATTTTGTTTATATAAATATATACAGTCTTTCTATTGTCAGTTCGTTCTAATATAAAATATGTCAGGACGAAGAATATGGACCATAGATTATGGAGAAGTTTAGACAAGTGCATACACTTTGAGTCAAAGTATGTAAATCTAATGGTCAACATTCTTCGTCTTGATATATTTTATATCAAGACGAACTGACAATAGAAAAATTGTATATATATATATATATATATATATATATATATATCTTAAAAAAAACACATAGCAACGAATCATCTCCTTATACATTTCTCCTGTCTCGGCATGAGGAGTTCAAATCTTTCTATTTCCATTTTATATATCAGTTAAATACATATTTGTTTGTTTAACACATAAGTTTTGTCTCTTCGCTCTCTCTTCTTATGTGAGGGAAAGTGTGAAAGTAGCTGGGTCTAACAGGTAGTCTGTCTTCTCCTCCCAGAAGTAGTGGTCGCTCTTTCAGTTCTAGTGTTTTCTCTCTTTGTGTCTTACTTGTTTTTTTTCTTCTTAGGCATGAGTGCCACGGAGATAGCTCAGCTATGAAAATACTGCTCAAACGTATGTCTACAACCTAGGGGGGGGGGGGGGGGGGGGGGGTGAATGGGTTGTTAATCGATTATTACCAACTTTTTCGATTAGTCAATATTAAACATATAACCCAATTAAACAAACATACAAAATCAAGTGTAAAGTGCAGAATAATAAATAACACTTGATTTTTACGTGGAAACCCTTCAACAAGGGAAAAACCACGGGCTATCCTTCTAGCCACAGACGATCACAGAAATCCACTATATGAATAAAAGATTACACCCTCAAGTGATACTCGGACTCTCACTCTAGATAACCTCAGGCTATGGACACTACCACTCGCCACTCTTGGTTCAATCCCTAGTGATACACTACTCTTGGTGTGAGCACCTCCTACTCTACCCGCAGGCCTTTTACAATGGATTCCCTTGACCGATGCTTGCCAACCACAACTTGGTTGCAAGACTTCAATGCTTGTGCAACTTCACCCCGAAGCCACAAGACTTTGACTCAATGAAGAGTATGGGGTCTAAGTGAACAATCAATGAATGCTCAACACAATATATGTTAGACCAAACATACAATGCTTAACTAGATGTAGATAATGCAATACAACATCCTAGTTATCAAATAATGCCTACATGTACACACATGAGGTCTCAATTAGTTGTTGAGAAATTCTAACAACCTAATTGTCAATTAAATTCACATAAACATTCATAAACTTGACTAGATGCACAAAGTCAACCTAATCATCAATTAAGCATACATGAATATTTATGGATTAGCTATTTAGGCATATATGACCTAATAATGCAAGCTATCACAAACAAACACAATCAAATATTCATGAACATTAACAAGTTGATTAAAACACAATTTCTCAACCTAGTTATCAATTAATCACACATGAATATTTATGACCTAGCTTTTAGGCAAAAATGACCTAATCAATTAAGCTATCAAAATACAAACCCAATCATGTTATCAAGACTCATAAATATGCAATAAAGTAGAGTCTAGGTATTTAATCATGCAATAAATACCTAATCTAGAGTAAGAAGAACAATAAATGATATTCAAAGAAGTTCTTGCTTACCTAGTCATGAAACAATGAAGACCCATGCTCATATGATGTTGAATGATGCAAGATGGAGATGGGTATTGGGTTTGGAGAGTCAAAGATTCTTTCTGATCGTGCCTAAATTGTTGTATATTTCGGCCCTCATTCCTATTCTTTTGTCTCGTTCTCATGTGTATTTTCTATATATTTTATGTCTTTCATGTCTAATAGGCTCGTTTGTGCTAATTGCAGGCAATATATGTAATTCGGGTGTTATAAGCGGGTTGCGGTGGTTCTGGCAGGAAAGGGGCAAAAGGAGAGGCAAATGATCATAAGCAGCACAACAGTGCGGGTCAAGTGCGGGTCGCAACCGCACTCCAGCCGCACTCCTTCCCACAGCCGGGACCTGAATCATTAAGGAAAGATAAAGTACGGGTGAAGTGCGGGTCATCCAACCGCACTCCATCAGCACTGTTGCCAAAGCCAGAGAAGCTAAGTTGCACCTGACGTTAAAGTGTGGGTACAGTGCGGGTCATCCAACCGCACTCCACCCGCACTGTTGCCAAACCAGAGAAGCTGAAGTTGCACCTGACATTAGAGTGCGGGTACAGTGCGGGTCATCCACAAGCACTCCACCCGCACTATTGCTCAAAACAGAGGAGGGATTTTGCACCTGACAGTACAGTACGGCTCAAGTGCGAATACAGTGCGGGTCAAGTGCGAGTCAAGTGCGGGTAATCCAACCGCACTCCACCCGCACTATTGCCCAGATCAGAGACCTGAAGATGAAGAAAACCCTTACAGTGCGGGTTATTCAACCGCACTCCACTCGCACTCTGGGGCGACAGCTTCTGGTTTCAAGCTTAAGTGACCTATTTTCCCATCCTCTATAAATAGAAAAGGATGGGAACGAACCAAAGATCACCATACCTCTCAACACTTGTATTCTAAGCTAGTAACACATCTCCCTCTCATCCAAACCATCTCTACTCAATCAAAGGCAACTAGGAGACTTGGATTCAAGCTTCAAGGAAGGAGATCAATCTTCAAGGGTTATCTCTACTCTCTCTCTTAGTTATTAGTTTGTAATAGAACATGAGTAGCTAAAATACCCCACTATGGGGTTGATGTTATTTGTTTGATGGATATTTTGGGCTTTGTAAATAAACTCTATGTGTTATATTTATTCTATCTCTATATTTCATTCCATTACTTGTATTGATTGTCATTATTGACTTGCTTGGATACACCCTCTTTGCATGTTGATTTGGATTATTTGGGCTTTGTAAATAAACTCTATGTGTTATATTTATTCTATCTCTATATTTCATTCCATTACTTGTATTGATTGTCATTATTGACTTGCTTGGATACACCCTCTTTGCATGTTGATTTGGATTACTTGAGTAGGTAATTAGGTTGTCTAATGCTCCATTGAATGGAAGGATTTCCGAAAATCCGGCTCTATAACCACGCTCTTAATCTAATCTCGAATTAGTGGCTTTCACTATACATCCTAGGTTAGCCACTTGTGAGAGAATTAGAAGCCTCCACTATACACCCTAGGTTGGCTACTTTAGTGATTTTACGAGAACTAACCTTCGAGTAAAATTCGGTTGATAACCTCGAGCCTCATCCAATCCCAACCGGGTGGCCTTCACTATACATCCTAGGTCGGCCACTTGTGAGGAAATTGGAAGCCATCACTATACATCCTAGGTTGGCTACATTAGTAATAGGTTGAGCCATAGCTAGATAGATGAGCATTCATGGAACAAGTCCCAATTGAGTGACTAGCCACTGTTGGTTGCTTAAGAAGGATTAATCGCTAGTAGGAGGTCTTCACTATACATCCTAGGTTGACCTCTTACTAGAGATATATGCCAACACTATACACCCTAGGTTGGTTACATTTTTCAAAACGTACTTACTTGAGAGTTTGTTGCAATTGCCCCAATATTCACTTACGAGTCCATCAACTCCATAGTTCCATCATCATTCATTCATCCCTCAATTGTCATCCTTTTATTTTCTTTCATAGTTTATTTTATATTGCATCTTCATTCACTATCACTTTACTTTTGTGCTTGCTAGTTATATTAATTCTAATCTTATCACCGCTACCCCGATCTCAGTGGACGACACCCGTGCTTACCGCTTTACTTGTATTACTACTTGTGAACGCATTGCATAGGTTTTATAAATTGTTTTGACGGACAGTTTTCTGACGGCAAAAACCTTCCCATGAAATGGCGCCGCTGCCGGGGACCGGTGTATGTAGTAGTGATTAGATTAGTTTTAATACTATTAGTTTATTAGTTTATTAGTTGTTTTTAGTTTTGTTAGTTTATTTTTGCTACTTTGGTAGTTTTTGTTTTTGTTTGTTTCAGGACTCTATGGATTCCTTTTGGCAAAATTCAGGGTCAAGCTACGAGCCTAACGAGAATGCCTACATCTCGTCATTCCAGTCAAATTCCGTTGAAGATCAACTACAAAATTTCATGAAGAATCATGTGCGGGAGACTGAGCAGATGATAACATCTCAACAAGAGACTCAAGCTTTCATAGAAGATAAAACCACCCAAATGCTCGAATCCGCCCAGCAGTCCACCCCGGTAAATCAGAGTTGTTTCCAAGTTAAAGCAGCCAAACCGGTGGATTCCTCCAATTTCTCAAAAAAAGACATGTATAAGCTCTGAATAGAATTTGAAGTCGAGCGAAGCAAGAGAATGGACGAGATGGACAGGATGATTAAGATGAACCAGCAGCTTATGAGCGTGAGCGCAGAGCTAGTGTTGGAAAAGGGTGTGTTGAAGGAAGAGAATGAAGCACTTCAAGAGAGAGAAGCCTTGGGAATGGAAAAGGCGAGTAATCTCCAAGAGTTGAACAAGAAACTATTTTCTGAAGTGAAGATGCTCAGGGTTGAGAATGGTACTCTCAAGAAGACAAATGGTGAAGTCTCTGACAAGAACAAAGAATTGGAGGAACGACTTGAGAGATTTGAAGCCGAAAAGAGTACCGCATCGAAGGCTTTGGAGAACTTAGTAAGGCTATCAAAAGATTTTGAAGATGAGATAGCTCACAAGTCCATGAAGATGCAAATGGAGGTTGACTAAAAAGCCAATGCCTTAGAGGAAGCAAATGTAGCACTAAGCAAAAAGGAGGCGGAGGTCAAGGCGTTACAAGTGAAACAAATCAAACATCCTCAAGACCACGCATCAAAGGGGAGTTTCTCTAACTCTCATATCTTTTGCTATGCATGTTCTAAGATAGATCACTTTAAGGCTAAACATTACAAGCCAAATCAACATAGGAAAACTAGAGGTCCTAGGAATAGATGGAGTCCACCTAGGGTCAAGCAAATATGGGTAAGGAAAGACCAAGTGCACTTATATAGAAACATGAAAAAGGAAAAGATAATGAAGTCACCTAAATTTATTTGGGTAGTGAAAAATAGAGAATTTCCTAACTTGGTTAAACCACCCTTAGAGGACCCTAGCCTCTCCATGAATGCATCCCATTGAATAATTTTGATGCATGTACTTAGTTTTATGTTTTATGTTTTATGTTGTTCAATAAATTGTGTTATTGGGATAGTTTGATTAGAATGTTATATTTTGTGGATATTTGCACATTGAATTTATTGATTATATTTGTGGATGAAAGAGCCGGAGGCTCTTGTGCAAGTATGAATGCATGTGCTTTATATTGTTTAATTCGGTTTGGGGGTTGTTCATGCCCCATTCCGACAATTTTGATAAAATGCATGATGTTAAGCTTGACTTGTTCTTCAATGATATATTGCATGAATTGCCTTTATTTTGTGAGCCTTGTTTGAGTCATTTTTATTCTGTTGGGGCATTGATTGTGTTTGATTAGTGCCTAGGTTTGTTTGAGTCATGTTAGGTGCATGCCGCTAGGCTAGATTCTCTTGTCTTCAACATTGAGGACAATGTTGGGTTTTGGTTTGGGGGTGTTGACGCCTTTTTGAGTCGTCTTTTGTGTCTTAAGTCATTTTTGTTTCTTATTTTCGAAAAAGTTGCTGCTTAGCCAGAATTTTGAGCTTATTTAGCTTGGTGAGATACCTGGAGCATAGTGTTTGTGGCGAATGTGTGTATGCTTTGTGTGCTTATTCAATAACTCTTAGTCACTTTAGGGGTCTCACTTGCATTTCATGGGCTAGTCTCATATTCTAGTGTCCAAGTTTAAGGAACTCGGTGCTCAAGCGCCTTGTTCTAATAGTGGAGATTTCCCTTGTGAGATCACAAACACAAGCCAAAAGCGTGTATATTTGAGGGAAAATGTTTTTCAAATCTGTAAACACTATTCAAACACCATGCATAGTCTCACTACATCAAAAATCATCATTTGTCATTGAACATGCATCATATATGTGGATTGGTTGACGGAAACTTTTATTCCCTCGGTAGATTGATCCTTTGAAGTGATATTAGGCAATGTGTGTTTTAGCCACTCAAAAAGAAAGCCTAAATACTTCCCATTCCCGTAATATGTGTGTGCTCCCAAGCCAATTTTGAAGCCAAACACATATAGACTTTTCCATTCTACAACCACGTTATCCATGACCCAAGCAACCTAAACACTTAGTCAACCCTCTCTTAATTGATCTTGTTAAGGCTTAGGAATGTAGAGTTGTGCTTTAATTTGATAAATGGCGTGTACCTAGGCAAGAGTAATGAGTTGTGAAAATGTGCATAGTAAAAAGGCATGAAAAGAAAAGAAAAGAAAAGAAGCAAAAAGTAACAAAAGAAAAATATGCTTCAAATGCCTTGTGTCAATTGTAAATGCTACTCAAATGGGTAACATGAGTAGTTAAAGATTGCATGTAGAGTCTAATTGTATGCCTGGACGCCATATTGTATTTGGAAGTGGAGTTGCACGAGAAATTAAATGCTTAAGCGTAGAATGTATTGCCTTAACTTGGTTGATTAGTGCTTGTGCCTAAATTCTCATTCTTCTAATCACCATTCACCGTGGCCACGTTACAACCAAATGGAAAGACCTAATTGATCTTAGGGGACGTCTAGATTGGGAATATTAGTTGATGAATGCTCTTTCCACGTTCATGACACGTGATTCTTTCATGAGACTCACTCACTGAAAACAGCATTTATTCTACACTAAATGTATGCAACTAAATTGATTCAGTTACATAAATTCATTGGCATACATGTTGCATGAGTATGAACCTAGGTTATGAGAGGAAAGATAAGAGAGAATCCATGTGAGAACCTAGTTTCGAAGCGAATTATGCTCGAGGTGTGAGAGTGAGTAGTTTCTGAGGCGAGGGCATTTTAAGTGTGGGATTCGTGTTGTGCCAGTTTCCCTTGGGGTGTCTTCGAGTTGTTTAGAACATTTTGCATATGCTCATTCCTCACTCCCATATTGCTTTTGCGTATCTCTCTGCATTTGGTTCTGCAGCAAGTTTTTCTTTTTGTCTAGGAAGTTCTTAGTTTGAGTCATTTTTAGTTTGTGTCTTATTTTGTTTTAGATTATGTTTGCTCGAGGACGAGCAAAGGTTTGGTTTGGGGGTGTTTGATCGTGCCTAAATTGTTGTATATTTCGGCCCTCATTCTTATTCTTTTGTCTCGTTCTCGTGTGTATTTTCTATATATTTTATGTCTTTCATGTCTAATAGGCTCGTTTGTGCTAATTGCAGGCAATAGATGTAATTCAGGCGTTATAAGCGGGTTGCGGTGGTTCTGGCAGAAAAGGGGCAAAAGGAGAGGCAAAGGATCATAAGCAGCACAACAGTGCGGGTCAAGTACGGGTCGCAACCGCACTCCAGCCGCACTCCTTCCCATAGCCGGGACCTGAATCATGAAGGAAAGATAAAGTGCGGGTAAAGTGCGGGTCATCCAACCGCACTCCACCCGCACTGTTGCCAAAGCCAGAGAAGCTAAGTTGCACCTGACGTTAAAGTGCGGATACAGTGCAGGTCATCCAACCGCACTCCACCCGCACTGTTGCCAAACAAGAGAAGCTGAAGTTGCACCTGACATTAGAGTGCGGGTACAGTGCGGGTCATCCACCAGCACTCCACCCGCACTATTGCTCAAAACAGAGGAGGGATTTTGCACCTGACAGTACAGTGCGACTCAAGTGCGAATACAGTGCGGGTCAAGTGCGAGTCAAGTGAGGGTAATCCAACCGCACTCCACCCGCACTATTGCCCAGATCAGAGACCTGAAGATGAAGAAAACCCTTACAGTGCGGGTAATTCAACCGCACTCCACCCGCACTCCGAGCGCGACAGCTTCTGGTTTCAAGCTTAAGTGATCTATTTTCCCATCCTCTATAAATAGAAAAGGATGGGAACGAACCAAAGATCACCATACCTCCCAACACTTGTATTCTAAGCTAGTAACACATCTCCCTCTCATCCAAACCATCTCTACTCAATCAAAGGCAACTAGGAGACTTGGATTCAAGCTTCAAGGAAGGAGATCAATCTTCAAGGGTTATCTCTACTCTCTCTCTTAGTTATTAGTTTGTAATAGAACATGAGTAGCTAAAATACCCCACTATGGGGTTGATGTTATTTGTTTGATGGATATTTTGGGCTTTGCAAATAAACTCCATGTGTTATATTTATTCTATCTCTATATTTCATTCCATTACTTGTATTGATTGCCATTATTGAATTGCTTGGATACACCCTCTTTGCATGTTGATTTGGATTACTTGAGTAGGCAATTAGGTTGTCTAATGCTCCATTGAATGGAAGGATTTCCAGAAATCCGGCTCTATAACCACGCTCTTAATCTAATCTCGAATTAGTGGCTTTCACTATACATCCTAGGTTAGCCACTTGTGAGAGAATTAGAAGCCTCCACTATACACCCTAGGTTGGCTACTTTAGTGATTTTACGAGAACTAACCTTCGAGTAGAATTCGGTTAATAACCTCGAGCCTCATCCAATCCCAACCGGGTGGCCTTCACTATACATCCTAGGTCGGCCACTTGTGAGGGAATTGGAAGCCATCACTATACATCCTAGGATGGCTACATTAGTAATAGGTTGAGCCATAGCTAGATAGATGAGCATTCATGGAACAAGTCCCAATTGAGTAACTAGCCACTGTTGGTTGCTTAAGAGGGATTAATCGCTAGTAGGAGGTCTTCACTATACATCCTAGGTTAACCTCTTACTAGAGATATATGCCAACACTATACACCCTAGGTTGGTTACATTTGTCAAAACGTACTTACTTGAGAGTTTGTTGCAATTGCCCCAATATTCACTTACGAGTCCATCAACTCCATAGTTCCATCATCATTCATTCATCCCTCCATTGTCATCCATTTATTTGCTTTCATAGTTTATTTTATATTGCATCTTCATTCACTATCACTTTACTTTTGTGCTTGCTAGTTATATTAATCCTAATCTTATCACCGCTACCCCGATCTCAGTGGACGACACCCGTGCTTACCGCTTTACTTGTATTACTACTTGTGAACGCATTGCATAGGTTTTATAAATTGTTTTGACGGACGGTTTTCTGACGGCAAAAACCTTCCCATCACTTTCTTGAAGCTTTCTCTCTCTAGGAGCTCTAACCTCTCTCTAAAAATGATTTTCTGAGCTCTTGGTCGGTCAAGAAGAGAAGAGGAAGAATATATATGAAGCCCTAGTTAAAACTACATCATTTTGAACTTGGGAAATAGAATCCCGTCAAAACCGCTTGCTAGACCACGGCACGGGTAAGTGTCCAGACCGCGGTACATACAGCAGTTCACCGTCTGGACAACACCGCGGTTGGGACCGCTGAGCGTGCAAGTGCACAGGTCGCGGTCCATGTCGCGCATGACGCATTGGAGAATACTGCTCCGTGCGCTGCGGTGCAAGCAGAGCCTGCCGAGCGGTCTATGCCGCGCTAAAGGGAAAAATCCCTTTTTAACACTCAAGAAAAATGTCTATCTTACATGAATGTTGTGCAAGTGTGAAGTGAGTGAGATGCACACAATGAAGCACAATCAACATGTCAAACATGTTTATCAAATGAGATACAATGCAAGATATGATATCTAATGCAAGCTAGTGAGTGTTTTTGAAAAGGATGCACACTTATATAAACAATAAAGAACACAAATGCAAGATAAACAAAACATGCATGAAGTGTGTGTGTGCACCTAAACTCTTCAAGAGACAAAGTCAAGTGAATATACCTTTTGCTCTTGAAGTCATGGAGATGCTTGGAAGCTAGCCAACACAGACCTAAGCTACCCATTACACAATTATCCCCAATATGGTGGTTTGTCATGAAATAAGCCAATAATAAAATCGAGGTCCTTACAATCTCCCCCTTTGGCTATTTCATGACAAAACAACCACTCACAAACAATCCTCACAAAATAAAACAAAGCTATTGTCCATAATCACTTCTACATTACAAAAGAGATACCTAGAATCTAAATCTTCAATATCTTCAATCTCTTTGTAGAAGTATCAATGTACCTACACACAATAGCAAGAAGCACTTTCCAAGAACAAGTGCAAGTGAGGTGAACAAATAATAACAAGCATTGCACTCAAATACAAATGAAGCAATACAAAGAATGCATGTGCAATGCTCCCCCTAAATGGTTACTCTCTCTCTAGGCTTCTCCCCCAAAGCATAAACAATGCTCCCCCTATATCTCTCAAGACTTCTCCCCCTTTTTGTTATGAGATAGGCAAAGGAGCTCCCCCTATCGGGTTGCTTTAGCAAAGAGAGCTACTCACACAAATACATTGCATAATCATATACATAAACTTTATGCAACTTAAATAATTGAGAGAGATTCAAGGAGTTTTATAAAAAAAAATGTGTGAATTTGTTGCTTTGCATGCAAGACATATAGCATTCAAGTTCAAGCAATGGTATTTGGCAAAGCGAACATCAAAAGGGTTTCCAAAAGAATTCAAACCAATTTATACCCTTTTGTCATAAGCAAACAAGATATAGTGTTTCAAAAATGAATTTCAATTTAAAGAGCAACTATATCAAACTTTATAAGCGAAACAAGACATGAGTGACATTTGCACCCTTTTTGATTTTTCCGGGTAGGATACCCGTATGATAGTAGCCTTGTTCAATTAATAAAGAGAGAGAGAAGACTAAATTTGGATGAGACATCCTTATTTATTGCATGGATACTAGATCCTTATTGGGTTTAGTCTTCTCATTTGCTTTCACACATATTTTGCACTAAAGCAATAAAAAAAAAACATTTCATGCAAATCATTTTAAGCATGTCATTAAAAGTTCTCATGTCATAAAGTTAAATTATGGGTCATTCAAAAGTACTTTCCCAATCAAAATCTCCTAGTCCAAAAATGCATTGTTGAACTAAAATATGACATGGATTGCAAGTAAAGCAATGTTGCACACTTATTAAGAAAATATCATATAAGCATATGTACAACCAATCATCTCAAGCAATTATAAAAGAGCATAAAATTAATCAACTTTTTGCATATGGCAAATCATGCAAGTTCGCTCTCTTTGCTTGAGCTCCCCTCATGGGGTCAATTCCAACCAAGTCAATGGGAGGCATGAGCCCCTATAGACTTACCAAGTCCGATGGACCTAGTTGCATCTACGGGTGTCACATGGGCACTAAGGCAAGCGGGTTCATTCTTTCTAACCCACCTAGGTTCCACTTTAACATTTTTAGTGGTCATAGACATGTTTCTAGGTTCCCTAGGTTTATGCAAACTTGCCCTATTTTTCAACCGTTTTTCTTTCATGCTCTCTAATCTACACCTCTTAATGTAATTTAAGCAATTTGGTCTTAAATGACCAATCATACCACAATAATGACAAGTAGGTACAAAGTAAGGATTTATACCATAGCATTGTGATCTCATCGAGGCGTCGCCATGTTGATGAGGTTGTCTTTGATGGTGCATCGGTTTGCTTCTCCTAGGAGCTTGAGCCGATTGGTGGCACCTTTGTGGTTTTGCTTGTAGAGGTGGTTGAGTCGGTTGATCATGCCTCTTGAGATCACCTCCTTTCTCCGTAACTGGCTTGTTGGAGGAGGTGATAGACTTCTCAAGGACTTGTCATTTCTTCTTGAATTGCCTAGGCTTTAGTTGGTTTGCCAAGGCTTGTGAGGACTTCCCTTGAGTTGAAGGTTGCTTGGATATGGCCTTGCTTTTGCCTTGAGCTTGAGGTTGTTTAATCTTGGCCTTTTTTAGTTCTTCAAGACACCTCATCTCTCTTTCCTTGACAATCTTCAAGGAATTATCTTTGATGGCAAGTTCATCCTTCATTGCCTTTATCCTTTGGTGGCAATCTTCAATCTCTTTTTCGTACTTGGACACATCAATCATGTCTGTCTTCAAGGAGTCATCTAACTTGGCCTTTAATTGAGGATTTACCTTCTTCAACAAATCTTTACTTTCCTTGACTCTCCTCACTTCATCATCAAAGGGAGTCACTCTGGCTTTTAGTTGAAGATTATCCTTTTCTAATCTAAGGATATCATTTTCCTTCTCCTTCAAGGTCTTTTGAAGAGAATCAACCAACTCTTGATAATCCACCTTATTATCATAAGAGTTCTTGAAGCATGAGCCATCACTGTCAAGGCTTCTCCCACTTGTGCTTGTGAGAGTCATATCATCAAGGCTTGCTTCACTCAAGAATGCTCCTCTTCGGTTTCCAAGTTCAAGGCCACCCATCTTGAAATCTTCAAGTGATAAACATTTGGTGATGGCTTGAGTTTCTTAATGGTAGGAACCCGGAAATGCGAAGTAGTTGATCTCACTAGCAACCGAGCTTGTGGAGCACTCTTCAACTACTTCAACTTTGCTATCACTCCAAGTAGCGATCATAGTTTCTCCTCCCTTCTTGTACTTCAAGTTACCACACATGGAGGCAAGGTGGCCAACTCCACCACATTCAAGACAAGGGTCATCTTTCCTTGACTTTTTCTTTTCCTCCTTCACCTTGGAGGTCATGCCCTTCTTTTGAGATTTTGTAAATCTTTTAAATCTCTCAACCGTGAGAGTCATCTCCTCATCGGAGTCATATATCTCCCTCTCAACTTTGGAGGTCAAATCACCCTCTATCATCTCAATGCCACTCATAGTGTTTAGGGAATGAGATGAATGCAAATGAATGCGATGATCAAAAAGCACACAAATGCAAGACACACAAGCAAGAGTAAGGATCACCTAAATATGTCTAGGAACCCGCTTTGATACCAATTGAAAATACTGCTCAAACGTATGTCTACAACCTAGAGGGGGGGGTGAATGGGTTGTTAATCGATTATTACCAACTTTTTCGATTAGTCAATATTAAACATATAACCCAATTAAACAAACATACAAAATCAAGTGTAAAGTGGGGAATAATAAATAACACTTGATTTTTACGTGGAAACCCTTCAACAAGGGAAAAACCACAGGCTATCCTTCTAGCCACAGATGATCACAGAAATCCACTATATGAATAAAAGATTACACCCTCAAGTGATACTCGGACTCTCACTCTAGGTAACCTCAGGCTATGGACACTACCACTTGCCACTCTTGGTTCAATCCCTAGTGATATCCCCTGATACACTACTCTTGGCGTGAGCACCTCCTACTCTACCCGCAGGCCTTTTACAATGGATTCCCTTGACCGATGCTTGCCAACCACAACTTGGTTGCAAGACTTCAATGCTTGTGCAACTTCACCCCGAAGCCACAAGACTTTGACTCAATGAAGAGTATGGGGTCTAAGTCAACAATCAATGAATGCTCAACACAATATATGTTAGACCAAACATACAATGCTTAACTAGATGTAGATAATGCAATACAACATCCTAGTTATCAAATAATGCCTACATGTACACATATGAGGTCTCAATTAGTTGTAGAGAAATTCTAACAACCTAATGTTGGGGTTTTTGCCCTAAAGCTTGTAATATGTAAATGTAATTTGAACATAAATAAAAGAAGTAGTATATTCATTCATTTTGTGTCATACTTTATATAACATGTGCACTTAACATCAGGAGCAGTTCGTATTAAAGTGAAGGAGCCTCCTACGTAGGTATGAATCTTCACTTTATTATTTAATTTGATTATTACTGTACAAATGGGTTAGTTTAATGATTGCATAAAAATTTTTAAAACCTTCCGCTGCGCAATCTGTAACCCTAGGTTCCAACACCTAATTGTCAATTAAATTCACATAAACATTCATAAACTTGACTAGATGCACAAAGTCAACCTAATCATCAATTAAGCATACATGAATATTTATGGATTAACTATTTAGGCATATATGACCTAATAATGCAAGCTATCACAAACAAACACAATCAAATATTCATGAACATTAACTAGTTGATTAAAACACAATTTCTCAACCTAGTTATCAATTAATCACACATGAATATTTATGACCTAGCTTTTAGGCAAAAATGACCTAATCAATTAAGCTATCAAAATACAAACCCAATCATGTTATCAAGACTCATAAATATGCAATAAAGTAGAGTCTAGGTATTTAATCATGCAATAAATACCTAATCTAGAGTAAGAAGAACAATAAATGATATTCAAAGAAGTTCTTGCTTACCTAGTCATGAAACAATGAAGACCCATGCTCATATGATGTTGAATGATGCAAGATAGAGATGGGTTTTGGGTTTGGAGAGTCAAAGATGCTTTCTTGAAGCTTTCTCTCTCTAGGAGCTCTAACCTCTCTCTAAAAATGATTTTCTGAGCTCTTGGTCGGCCAAGAAGAGAAGAGGAAGAATATATATAAAGCCCTAGTTAAAATTACATCGTTTTGAACTTGGGAAACAGAATCCCGTCAAAACCGCTTGCTAGACCGCGACACGGGTAAGTGTCCAGACCGCGGTACATACAGCAGTGCACCGTCTGGACAACACCGTGGTTTGGACCACTGAGCGTGCAAGTGCACAGGTCGCGGTCCATGTCGCGCATGACGCACTGGAGAATACCGCTCCGTGCGCCGCGGTGCAAGCAGAGCCTGCCGAGCGGTCTATGCCGCGCTAAAGGGAAAAATCCCTTTTTAACACTCAAGAAAAATGTCTATCTTACATGAATGTTGTGCAAGTGTGAAGTGAGTGAGATGCACACAATGAAGCACAATTAACATGTCAAACATGTTTATCAAATGAGATACAATGCAAGATATGATATCTAATGCACGCTAGTGAGTGTTTTTGAAAAGGATGCACACTTATATAAACAATAAAGAACACAAATGCAAGATAAACAAAACATGCATGAAGTGTGTGTGTGCACTTAAACTCTTCAAGAGACAAAGTCAAGTGAATATACCTTTTGCTCTTGAAGTCATGGAGATGCTTGAAAGCTAGCCAACACGGACTTAAGCTACCCATTACACAATCATCCCCAATGTGGTGGTTTGTCATGAAATAAGCCAATCATAAAATCGAGGTCCTTACAAGCTGTATGAGAACCTATCTCTGGCAGATGGATATGGAGCTGTCTATGAACTGTTTGAGGAAGCCACAATAGATGGGGTAGAGGATGTTGACCGGTGCCTGGTAGGGAGGGTTTTATCCGGGAAGAAGGTCAATAAAGAGGCGTTCAAGGGGCTGATAGAGCAGATATGGTACCCTTTTGGCCAGGGTAGAGGTCGAGCAGGTAGGAGATAACACATTTATGTTCTATTTCATCAATCAAGAAGATCAGAATCGGGTTTGGCAAAGAGTGCCATGGCACTTTGGTAATAGTCTGATTGTTCATGAGAAACCGGAGGGCTCAAGTAACATCTCTAAATTAGGCTTTAACAAAGCTGACTTTTGGGTTCAAATTCATGACATCCACATCCTGTATATGAACCGAAGAATGGCTAAATGGTTGGCTGAGCAGATTGGCGAAGCTGTGGAGATCCCGTCTGAGTCTAGAGAGTGCTGGGGTAAATTTATGAAAGTAAAAGTTCAAATTGACGTTGCTAAACCACTGAAGCGGTGGCTCAGACTGAGGCTAGGCAAATCTGATGAGGTTATAATGGTTGGATTGAAATATGAGAGGCTTCATGAGTTCTGCTATGCATGTGGTATGATAGGCCATGGAATCAAGGAATGCCAAGATGGGGAAGCTAGGAAAGTAGCATTGGAAGTCTCTTCTACCAAATTTGGGTCTTGGTTAAAGGCTCTACCTTTTCAGAAATCGAAGCCTTAATTTAATCCATAGGTGAATGAGATCTCATCTGATAGAGCCAGATCTTTTGAGACTTCCCGGGATACTGAAGGATATGGGTCTAGTATTTTAAGACCTGGGTCTTTGACATCTCTTAAAATATATTCGGCAAGCTTGTCGGCGGCGGTGAGGACGTTAACGAAGGAGAAACACCTTCAGTCCCAATGTGGTGGAGTCGGTGAGAAGAAATATCCAGTTTTTACTAGAGATAGATAGCTGTAATGTTCAAGATAAATACCTCTGCCTCCCTACAATGATTGGTAAAAACAAGAGATTGTTGTTCCAAGACATAAAGGAAAGGGTTTGGAATAAACTGTGGGGCTGGAAAGGCAGTATGTTCTCTTTCAGAGGGAAAGAGGTTCTTATCAAGGTGATGGCCCAAGCCATCCTACCTATTCAATAAGCATGTTCAAGATTCTATTTAATTTGTGTAAGGATCATGGGGGGCGTTGAGTTCAAAATTTTGGTGGGGATCTAAAGATGGTAAGAGGAAAATCAACTGGATTAGTTGAAAGAACTTGTGTCAGCCGAAATGTCTTGGGAGTTTGGGTTTCAAAGACCTCTCCCTCTTCAACCATGCACTTTTGGCTAAACAGGCGTGTCGAATCCTTTCCTCCCCTGATTCACTGGCTGCCATGATTCTCAAAGCAAAATATTTTAAACATGTTGACTTCCTTTATGTCAACATCAATGTGGGCTGTTCGCATGTTTGGAGAAGTCTGATATGGGGAAGAGAGTTGCTTTCGAAAGGCCTCCGTTGGTCGGTTGGAGATGGCAGCAGCATTATTGTTTTCAAGGACTAAGGGTTCCCTCGCCCTTCTTTTTTCGAACCGGTCATCTTTGACCCATGTATTGACATTCTTGTTTCTAATCTTATTGATAGGTCCAAGCAAGGTTGGGATTTGGACAAGTTAAACCAGTTTTTGCTCCCCGTCAACAAGGCAGCAACCCTTTATATTCCTATCAGCTGGAGTGCTGGTCAGGACTGTAGAGGTTTTTGCCCTAAAGCTTGTAATTTGTAAATGTGAATTGAACATAAATAAATAAGTAGTTTATTCATTCAAATTGTTTCATACTTTTATATAACATGTGTATTTAACATCCAAGATTGCCGGATGTAATTTCGAACTGAGTATATGAATGTCATATACAGATGGATTCAGTTTGAAACGAGTAATCTAAAGAGTCTGTAGATAGCAAATAAAGCTGGGTACTTTATTTATGGTTAATCTACAGCTGCGGTCCATTCCGTAATATATGGTGATCTTATCCTGGATCATTCATATGGTGATATGAGAATGGAGGCACCTTGTATGATGTGATCATATAGGACTGGGCCATGATTTATATGAATCTCTCACTAAGATCTGTTTACATTGAGATTCATGTATATCGACAAATGATGGCTATAAATGGGTGATCTTAATCCTGAGTGTCTTATCGACTTCGTCAGATTAGATCATGATTTTTGATGTACCATGGGTGAGGTCAGAGTTGCATTCCCGATCAATATGCTCCTTATGTTGGGATCGCGGTTTGGCTTGTGGCTGGGAAGGTTTGTACACAATAGTGGAATCCACTCATTCTTGCGAGAAGTAGATAGTAGTTCCTTTAAGGGTTGATTCGGGGCTTGAACAATATGAGCGATCTACTAATTCCGTGAAGAATGTAAGATTTAATGTTCATTAGAGAATCAATGATACTTATCGGAAAACATGTAATTAGACGGGTATAACGAACATTATGACCTAGCTCTAATTATGAACTACTTGTGGAGGATTATACCATATGTAATAGCTATATTGATGGACACCGAAATATATTGGTTTATGTAAAAACATATACAGTTGAGAGAATGCAGCTTCGAGTTCTTAGTGGAATAACAATGAAGTTAATAATCATGAAATATTAATTAAAGAGTTTAATTAATTGTTTCTAAAGATTATTGAAGCTCGAAATACTGTGGGTCCATTAGATCCCCTTGCTACCCGATTGATTAAAGGTAACAAGGGTCACGATTGATTAATTGGATTGCCCAATTAATTGTGTTACAAAAGTTACACATATCTATTTGGGAATTAATTGAATAATGAGATTATTTAATTAAAGAATATTAGTGATTAAATTGATTAAATAATAAGATTATTTAATCATGCAATTAATCATTAGTTGGAGGATGTTGATTGATATTTGTGTTTGAATGAAGATAAGATAATTTGATTATTTTATTTTTATTAAATTAAATATCAAATTTGAATTTAAAAAGTTAAAATTCAAAGTCATTATTTATCCTTATAAATATTATATATTTTAAAGGATTGACTAATGAAAGTTGTAAGTTCCTCACTTTTTGATTGGCTTATTTCGTTGACAAACCACATGGGGATTTGCTTGTAATGGTAGATTAGGTCTCACTGTTAGTGATCAAGCTTCAATGACATCCTCAAGCTCAAGAGCATTTCAAAGGTGTATTTCTCACTTAACTCTCTTTGAAGAGATTAGTAACACACACACACACACACACACACACACACACACACACACACACACACACACACACACACACTTCTCATGCATGCCATAATTGTCTTGCTTTTGTGTTCATTGCATGTATGCATTATTTTCACTTCACAAGTGCATCACTGTGTTAAATTTTTGTGTGTGTATGCTTAATTGAGTATGTGCGTGGGTCTTTGTGCATGGGTCTCTTACCCGCGTAGCACGCGCGCACTGACCTTAGGGTCTCTCGGGTTTGGTTCTACACGGGTACCCTACCTGTGCAGTACCCGTGCACCGAGGATAGAATTTCTCGGATTTCCCAAGTGTGTGGGTTGTGCGCGGGTCCCTTACTTGCGCAACTACCCGCGCACTAACTTTGTTTGTTCCCGGGTTTGTTTTCTACACGGGTTGTGTACTGGTGTCCTACCCGTGCAGTACCCGTGCACTTAGGGTATTTCTTCTCAGATTCGCATATGCGTGGGTACCCTACCCTTGCACATGTACCCGCACATATGCAAATCTGAGAAGAAATACCCTACCCTTGCACTACGTCTGTTCTGATTGTCTTTTTGCAAACTTTTCCAAAACGATGTAGCTTCTTTCTGACCTCATATATATATATATGTCATATGTTAGGATTATGCTCAATGGCAAGAGTGTAATATTGTAATTGACAATCTTCTCATATTAATAAAGTGAATTCTGATTCTTACAATTACTTATAGCATTTATTATTATAATTGTCAAGGTAAATAATCATACGGTCAAAAGACTATGAGACATGAAGAATTGTTCATACATCTGGATATGTATGAGGAAGACACAATTCTTTAGTTAGTCTTGAATAACGTTCACAACTTAAGTTAAAGGTTGGGCACCTCTATCTTGTTAAAGTTGTAGAATTCTTTTACTAGCATTTGAGTGGGATCAAATGAATATGATGAGTCTAAAATCATCGAAAGGTTTTCGAGTAAAAGAATCTAGTGCACTAGGTGCATTGAACTGGATCACAATGAAATACTTTATCTAGATCCGTCACTAGATATAAGTCTTTTCATTAAAGAGGACAATCGGAGAGTCTATCTTAATCCTGAGATAAATGATGGACTTATGGTTGCAAGTGTTATCATTAGAGCTATCAATGAGTACGATTATATAGCATAGTCTATCCTCGATAGTTTGGTGGTATACATTTGTTAATCGATAGAGGACTTCATTTATAGATATGGACATCGTGGCTCCATTTATTAAATGAGAGTATAATATCATCATATGGATGTTTTGAGGTATTGGATATTAAATCTCAACGTTGAGTTTTCAATAATGATTATTGAAAACATGGCTTCTGGACAAGTCAAAGTATCCAAGTTCGAAATGTGGTCATATGAGGAAATATGGTAACTTGGAGAGCTATAGGCGGTCTATGAGCTCTTGGCGATTACTGATATTATTCACGAGGATACACCATCTCCTATAAGATTGTCTAGGGTATGAATGAGAAACATCTCCTTATTCTATATTTATTTAAGAGTTCAATTTTAGCTCTTTAGTGGAATGAGTTAAAATTAATAGATTGGACCTAAGTGAATCATTTGTTGATTGTGATTAGGTTGTGTCTATTGAAGCTTAAATTTAGATAGCCCGCCAAGATCCCCAATCCACACTTATTTGCATGGATCACTTGATATATTCTACCTGGCCGATTTAAGGGTCCATCTAGAATTGTTTTTAATATATCAAGAATATAATATGTCTATTATTTAATTAATGGGCTGCACTATTATATTAATATATTAAAAGGAGACATGTGGGCTTTTATTTAAAGTCCAATGGATTAAATGAAATAAGAAAATAATATATGGCCCATTTATATAAGTGGGGCAGCAAGGTGTATATATGAACCTAATATATTATTTTGTTTCATTGTTTTAATTAAATAAGAATTAGTTAATTTATTAATTAATTGTTTAATTAAGAAACAAATCTTTTTCTGATCAGAAAATATATTTCCTAAAGTTATACTATTGGTAGTAGTATATTAAAAGTAAAAGACTTGTTTGATAAGAAAATAAATAATTAATTTTATTTATTTAATCAAATAAGAAGTCTTTTTATTTAGTCAATAAAAGAATAAAAATATCTATGAGTTGGATTAGGTTTTGAAGTCTAAAGATTGATGGAAATTAGGGTGCAACACAAACTCTTTTTGGTATGTGATTTGCGGCAACCCTAGTCTATTAAGAGGAAGATTTCGGCAATCCTAAATAGAACAGGAAGCAAAATTTCGGTCACCTATATAATTCCACATATAGAATTCGGCCACCATAGTTGATTGAATGATTCAATTTTTCTTCTTCTTCTCAATTCATAGAAAAGGATAATTTTTATTCTACTAAACATAAAAGAGAGAAGAGATTATTCTTTGATAGTACACTGATTGCTTGTTCATCAATAAGCTTGTGTGTACAACATTGAATTAGGTTTACGCGAGTTTCGATCATTAGATTGAGAACTCAAAAGTGACCGGAATAATTTTTGTCTTCTTTTGATTATTTTGTGACTAACAAAAGAAAAAGAAAACTTTGTTCATCCATTCTCAGGTTTGCAATTCAAAGAAAAAGGGAGACAACGCTCCTAGGTGATTCACGTACGTGTTCGGATTGGAAGATCTCGCGGTATTGTTCACGATCACTGTTCACACGGGTACTGTTCACGTGGTACTGTTCACAATCACTGTTCACGGGCATCGGAAAAGATTTTGCGGATTACCAATCGACGTAAGTCAATCTGATCACGCGTCAAGAGGTATTTAACTCTAACCGTATATATTTGAGTTTAATTAATTAAAAGGTTAAGGTTCAACTTTGAAAAAAATTTTAAAACCATACGAAATCTATTTTTTGTTTCTTCCGCTGCGTTTTATATCGATTTTTCCCTACATCATATTCTCTCCATTTCGTGCTATGGAGTTTAGATTGGTGTTTTAGTGAGATAAATTGATTTTCTAGAGTGAGAGACTCCCAAGAAGCCATTTTTACTCAACCAAACTCATACCCATGTGCATCTAGCCTCATTCTTGCTTTTATACTTCATGGGTTTTCATGCTCTTCTTGACTAGGTAATTAACTATGACTTAAAGCTTCTTGTTTCATCTTTATGCTTGTGGTTACCTAGGGTTAACAATTATTTGTTGATTAATTGCATGTTTATTTGGTTTAGCATTATCTGAGTATGCTTGTGATTGTGTTTGTTGGTTGAGATTACATGTTTATTTATAGCTAGCATATAAGACCATTTTGCCCTTTAGCTAAGTCTATTTGTTTTTGTATTTAGATATTGATATCTAGGATTTGTACTTAGTGCCATTATTTAATCTTAGATAAGCATTTAGTGTAGCCTAGCATTAATTGCATGATAGAATATTGTCATATATTCACATAGGTTGCAAAATCTCTTCATTGATTGTTAAGCCTTGTGACTAAGTGGATTAATGCACAAGCTTGTTGGTCTAGGATCACTATTAAAGGCCGTTGGGTAGAGTGAAAGGGTTAGTAACCAAGTATGGTGTGACTTGAGGTCAACATAGGTTGTAAACTTTCATTTAAATAGTGGATTTGAGGACCGAGTGTGGCTAGATGGATAGCCCGTGATTTTTTCCTAGTTAGAGGGTTTCTCACGTAAAACAAATCGTGTGTTTTTAGTGTTTTTCGCTTATCTTGTGATTGTTTATTGTTTGCTAACATGGGGTAACTTTTTAATATTGACTAATCAAGAAAAGTTGACAATTAACTTGGTTAAAACCTATTCACCCCCCTCTAGGTTGTTAGATATACACTTAGTATTATTTTCAATTGGTATCAAAGCAAGTTCCTAGATATACTTAGATGATCCTTACTCTTTGTGTGTCTTGCATCTTGCATTTTGTTTGTAGTATTTTGTTTGTTGCACTACATTTGCATCTCATTCATAATAACCAAACACTATGGGTGGAAATAGAGGTGGACATGAGGGAGCCTCAAGCACAAGACCCCCGGTGCTTACCGGGGTAAACTATGCCTCTTGGAAAAGCAAGTTGGAGTCATACATTTGCCAAATAGATTACCGAGCATGGATGACATTAGAGGATGGCTACACTCCTCCGAAAACAACTCTTGAAGACGATAGTGTAGTTCCCAAGCCAAAGTCGGAATGGTCATCTCAAGAGTTCGTAGCTTCCAAGTGGAACAATAAGGCCATGCATGCCATTATTTATGCAATGGATGACAATCAGTATAAGTTGATCCAAACAACTAAAATTGCAAAAGAGGCATGAGAGATTCTAGAGACGGCCCATGAAGGAATCGAGGTGGTCAAGGACTCCAAGCTTCAAGTCCTCTAAACACAATTTGAGCAAATTAGAATGGAGGATCATGAATGCTTCAACGACTTTCAAGTGAAGTTGATGGACATCGTCAATAAAATCCATCAAATAGGTGACCCATATTCAGACAGAAGGATCAAACAGAAGATTATGAGGTCACTTCCGACAAGATTTGAATCGAATGTGACGACACTTGAGGAGAATAGTGACTACAAGAACATGAAGCCAAGTGAAGTCATTGGAAGGCTCCTAGCTTATGAGTCTAGGTGGGCTCCTACTCCTACACCTCCCAAGAAGCAAAACAGCATAGCCTTGAAGACCTCTATAGTAGAAAAATAGGATGATGACTCAGATGAGGAGATGGCCCTCATGGTGAAAAGGTTCAAGAAGTTCATCAAGTATGAACAGAAGGGATTTGGCTCTAAAGGAAAGGAAGTGAAGAAGAAAACTCTTTTCATGAAGGTTGAACCAAGTCAAGACAAGCCCATAAGGAAAGGGATCCAATACTTTGAATGTGGAGGGTTTAGACACATCTCCACTTATTGTGGCAATTTGAAGAACAAGAAGAAAAGAAAGGCAATAGCCACTACGTGGAGCGATAGTGATGACTTGGAAGAGGAAGGAGGATCCTCGGATGATGAAGACCATGTGGCAAACTTCATTGCCTTCACATCCTCTCTTAAGAGTAATGAAGCAATAGATGACCAAGAGGAAGACAAACAAGTTGAGGATGATTCAAGTGATGATAGCTCCTCTTCTCATTCCACTAATGGAAACGTATAAGGCATAGACCTTGAAGGGTTCATTGAGCACTTTCAAAGCTCAAGGTTGAAAATGAAGAAGGAGATTAGAAGACTAAAAGAAGAGAATCTCAAGTTGTCAACCGAAGTGCTTCACTTGAATAAAGAAGTTAAGATAGCCAAAAAGAATGAGGAATTGATTGAAAAAAAGCTTAAAGAAGCAAGAGAAAATTTGCTAAGATGACTTCAAGCACGAAGAAACTTGACCACATGTTGGAAGTTGGCAAAAGGCCAAGTGACAAGAAAGGTCTTGGTTATGAAGATAACAAGGAGACCCTATCCTTAAGCAAGATCGTATTCGTCAAAAGCATGGAAAGCAAAGATTCTTCACTCCCACAACATCATAGGAAGAAGATTGAACTAGGAGAATGCTTAAAAGGTGTCAAAATGAAGACAACATCAAAGGTACTAGCTCAACAAATGAGAGCTCCACAAGCAAGCCTTCCACAACCCAAATCCCACTAAGCAAAAGGTCAAGTCATGCAAGTTCAACCAAGGAAGCAATCTACTCCAACTCAACAACAAAGGAGTATAGAACCAACCCAACACCAAAGACAAGCTCAAGGACGTGGGAAAATCCTCTTGTACTCACAAAGAGAAGGTATGACTTCTTACTTTATTCCCACTTGTCATTTTTATGGTGTTGATGGTCACATTAGACCTAATTGCTTCAAATACATTAAAATGTGTAGAATTAAGAGTATGATTGAAAGATATAGAGCTAGAGCCACAATGCATATTCCTAGGAAATCTAGAGCCAATTTGTATGATCCTAGGAAATCTAGAGACAATATGACTAAGACCAGTAGGAAAGAGAATATCTCACCTAGGTGGATTAAAAGAGATGAATACTTTTGATATATGGCCCAAATTGCCTTGAAGGCAAATGCCTCTAACATTTGGTATTTGGATAGTGGGTGTTCTAGGCAATGACAGAGAACAAGAATTTCTTTGAATCTATTGTCATGTAGGATGGTGGATTTGTCACCTTTGGTGATGGATCTAGAAAGAAAGAAAGTCATAGGGAAAGGAACCATTTCCATTCCCGATTTACCCTACTTGTCCAATGCTTTACTTGTTGATGGCTTGCAAGCCAATCTTATAAGCATTTCTCATCTTAATGATGATGGACTCTCCATCTTGTTTAACAAAAATGATTGCTCTATTTTAATGTCAAATGGACAAACCTTGCTATAAGGAAATAGATCTAGTGACAATTGTTATTGTCTTGAAACTAGTGCTATCTCTTCCAACATGTCCAAGTGTGAGGAAGTTGAGTTGTGGCATCAAAGACTTGGCCACATGAACTATGGAGATTTGAGGATCTTAGATAAGTTCAAGGTTATGTGTGGCCTCCCTAAGCTTGGGAGGTGTTTGTGGACTTTGTCAACAAGGAAAACAAACCAAAAGCATGCACAACAAAGACAAGTATCTCGTCACGAATGAGCCATTAGAGCTTCTACATATGGACCTTATGGGTCTCATGCAAACCAAGAGTCTCGGTGGTAAGAGATACATTTTTGTTTATGTTAATGATTTCTCTAGATTTACATGGACACATTTTCCTAGAGAAAAATCTGAAACTTTTGAAAAATTTAAAATGTTTTACACTAAAATTCAAAATGAAAAGAACTCACACATTAAAAGCATTAAAAGAATTAGGAGTGGCCATGGGAAGGAATTTGAAAATGCTTGTTTTGAAAGCTATTGTAATAGCTTTGGCATTTCCCATGAGTTCTCGGCTCCTCAAACTCCTCAACAAAATGGGGTTGTAAAGAGGAAGAATATGGTCCTTCAAAAGATGGCCCGTGTGATGTTGCTAAGCAACAATGTAACTAGGAATCTTTGGGCCGAGGCCGTCAATACAGCTTGCTACATAGGAAATAGAGTCTTCCTAAGGCCCGGTACTAGGAAAACCTCCTATGAATTGTGGAAGGGTAGGAAGCCAAATGTTAGCTACTTCTACTCATTTGGAAGCAAGTGCTACATACTTAATGACCGAGATCAACTTGGCATGTTTGATGCCAAGAGTGATGAGGGAATTTTTATTGGCTATGCCCTTAATAGTAAGACCTACCGAGTATTCAATTTGAAAACTTATAGTGTCGTGGAATCATCCAATATTGTTATAGATGATTGTAGGCCTAGAATTGTTAACAATGATGAGGAGATTGATGTGGTTCATGATTCTCTCTTGGAGAAATTTGGTGAGACTTCTATTGATATGAAGTTAAATCATGATGAAGAGGTCATTCAACCTCTTGATAGAGATCCATCTTTGAACTCTAAAGAACCCACTCCATGGGTTAGATATCTCCACAACAAGAATGATATTCTTGGAGATGTAAATGAGGGTGTTAGGACTAGGCATCAAATAGCTAATCAAATTAGCTATACTTGTTACACCTCTCAAATTAAACCCAAAAGGTTGCTGAAGCCTTGAATGATGAGTTTTAGGTTCTTGCTATGCAAGAATAGCTAAACCAATTTGAAAGAAATGAGGTTTGGACTCCAGTTCCTAGACCAAAGAACACCAATGTCATAGGCACCAAATGGGTGTATAGGAACTAGTCTGATGAGAATGGCAACATTGTACGCAACAAGGCTAGACTTGTAGCACAAGGATACTCTCAAATTGAGGGTATCGATTTTGAGGAGACCTTTGCTCCGGTTGCCCGTCTTGAGTCCATTAGGCTTCTCTTGTCCATATCATGTGTGCACAAGTTCAAATTGCACCAAATGGATGTTAAGAGTGCCTTCCTCAACGGCTTCTTGTAAGAAGAAGTGTTTGTTGAGCAACCTAATGGGTTTGTGGATCCCCACCACCCCAATCATGTCTCAAGAAGGCTCTATATGGGTTGAAACAAGCACTGAAGGCTTGGTATGAGTGCCTCACTCAATTTTTTATTGACAATGACTATTCTAGGGGTAGTTTTGACAAGACCTTGTTCATCAAGAGAAACAAAGATGAGCTATTCATAGCTCAAATCTATGTTGATGATATTATGTTTATCTCCACCAACAAATCCAAAGTCCAAAAATTTGTTGATGTGATGTCTCATGAATTTGAGATGAGTTTGGTTGGTGAGCTTAATTACTTCCTCAGTTTGCAAATTAAGCAACTGCATGATAGGATTTTCATTTCCCAAGCTAAGTATGCAAATAACCTAGTGAAGAAGTTTGGTCTTAAGAATGCCAAACATTGTGACACACCCATGAGTATCACGTTGAAACTAAGCAAGGATTCTAGTGGGAATAGTGTGGACCAAAGGCTTTATCGTGGCATGATTGGTAGCTTGCTTTACTTGACTGTAAGTAGGCTCGATATTGCTTTTAGTGTGGGGGTGTGTGCTAGGTACCAAGCAGATCCCAAGGAGTCCCATCTCTCCTCTGTGAAGAGAATTATTCGATATGTGAATGGGACATCTGACTATGGGATATGGTTCTCTTTTGACACTAACACTAGTTTGGTTGGCTTTAGTGATACAGATTGGGCAGGTAATTATGGTGATAGGAAGAGTACATCGGGCAATTGCTTTTTCCTAGGCAATAACTTGGTCTTATGGTTTTGCAAAAAGCAAAATTCCATCTCCTTATCCACATCAGATGCCGAGTACATAGCAGCTGGGAGTGCTTGCACACAACTCCTTTGGATGAAGCAAATGCTTATGGATTATAGCTTTGATCAAGGTACTGTAACCCTTTATTGTGATAACTTGAGTGCAATTAACATTTCAAAGAATCCTATTCAGCACTTTAGGACAAAGCATATAGACATTAGACTTCACTTTATTAGGGACCTAGTTGAAAACAAATGCATTGCACTTGAACATGTTGGCACAAATGATCAACTAGCGGATTTATTTACTAAACCCTTAGATTCAGCTAGGTTCATGGAAATTAGTAGGTCTATTGGGGTTTGTCATATGCCTTGATGTGCTTTAGTGGTTGACCCCATATGGGGAACACAAGCAAAGAAATAAACCTTGCATAGTTGAAATAAGCAAAAATTTGATCAACTTTATGCTTTTTTATTAATTGATTCAGTATTTTGGTTGTGCTTATATATAATTATATGACTCTTTATTCAATAAGTGTGCCATTTGCTTTCTTTGTAATCTATGTCACATTTATGTTCAAACATGCATTTTTGGACTAGGAGAATTGATTGGGAAGTACAATTGAATGACCTATAATTTTTCTCCATGACATGTGAACTTGATTTTGAGATGCTTAAATATTATGCATGAGTTGTGTGTACAAATGTGTGTGGAAGCAACTTGATAAGGCTAAACTCAATAAGGACCTTGTGTCCATGCAATAAATAAGGATTTCATCCAATTTAGCTTTGTCTCTTTTCTTTATGGTTGAACAAGACAACAACTACTAAGGATTCTATATCCATTCAGTTAATAAGGATTTTATATCCATGTCTTGATTGACCTTTAAGGATTGACATGGTTGCTTATGTGTGCTACAATTTTTTAATGCTATATCTTGTTTGATTATGGCAAAAGGGTACAAATTGGTTTGAATTCCTTTGGAAACTCTTTTGATGTTCACTTTGCCAAATACTATTTGCTTGAACCTTGATGTTGCATGTCTTGCATCCAAAGTAAAAATTTCACACATTTCTTTTAAATAAAACCTCCTTGATTCTCTCTCAATTAATTGAGTTGCATAAGGTTGTTGTATATGATAATGCACTTATCTTGCAAATAGCTCTCTTTGTTAAAGTGACCCGTTTGGGGAATGCTCATTTGCCTATCTCGTGACAAAAAAAGGAGTAGTGTGCATTTTATGGGATTTGGCGATTTGCATATGGGAGTTGCATATTTTGAGAGATTATCTTGTTTAGGGGTAGTAACCCATTTAGAGGGAGCATTTGCATTGCACTTTATTTTAACCCATTTAGAGGGAGCACTTGCTTTGCACTTTATTTCATTGTGTGTTGTTTTTCTTCTTGCAATGCATGTACAGTTTTTTTTCTCTTGATCACCTCACATACTCTTGTCTTGGAAAGTGTAGTTATTTTGTTTTGTAGGGGTGGCTATTCTACAAGAGATCGAAGACTTAAAGATCTAGATTTTAGGTATCTCTTGTAATGTAGAATAACTTATGTTGACCTCTTGTTTTAAATTTTTGTTTTGTGAGGATGATTTGTAAGAGGTGGTTTTGTCACGAAATAGCCAGAGGGGGAGATTGTAAGTTCCTCACTTTTTGATTGGCTTATTTCGTTGACAAACCACATGGGGATTTGCTCGTAAGGGTAGATTAGGTCTCATTGTTAGTGATCAAGCTTCAATGACATCCTCATGCTCAAGAGCATTTCAAAGTTGTATTTCTCGCTTCACTCTCTTTGAAGAGATTAGTAGCACATACACACACTTCTCATGCATGCCATAGTTGTTTTGCTTTTGTGTTCATTGCATGTATGCATTCTCTTCACTTCACACATGCATCGCTATGTTATATTTTTGTGTGTGTATGCTTAATTGAGTCTGTGCGCGGGTCTTTGTGCTTTGGTCCCTTACATGCGTAGCATGCGTGCAGTGACCTTGGAGTCTCTCGGGTCTGGTTCTGCACGGGTACCCTACCCGTGCACCGGGGATGGATTTTCTTGGATTTCCCAAGTGTGCAGGTTGTGCGTGGGTCTCTTACCCGCGTAACTACCCAGAGACCGGCGCAACTACCCGCGTGTTGACTTTGTGTGTTCCCGGGTTTGTTTTCTGCACAGGTTGTGCATGGGTATCCTACTCGTGCAGTACCCGTGCACTGATGGTATTTTTTCTCAGATTTGCATATGCGTGGGTACCCTACCCGTGCATATGTACCCATGCACTAAGTCTGTTCTGATTGTCTTTTTACAAACTTTTCCAAAATGACATAGCTTCTTTCTGACCTCATATATATGTCATAATCTCTCCATTTCGTGCTATGGAGTTCAGATTGGTGTTTTAGTGAGATAAATTTAATTTTCTAGAGTGAGAGACTCCCAAGAAGCCATTTTTACTCAACCAAACTCATACCTATGTGCATCTAGCCTCATTCTTGTATTTATTATTCATGGGTTTCCATGTTCTTTTTGACTAGGTAATTGACTATGACTTAAAGCTTTTTGTTTCATCTTTATGCTTGTGTTTACCTAGGGTTAGCAATTATTTATTGATTAATTGCATGTTTATTTGGTTTAGCATGATTTGAGTATGCTTGTGATTATGTTTGTTGGTTGAGATTGCATGTTTATTTATAGCTAGCATAAATGACCATTTTACCCTCTAGCTAAGTCTATTTGTTTTTGCATTTACATATTGATATCTAGGATTTGTACTTAGTGTTATTATTTAATCTTAGACAAGCATTTATTGTAGCCTAGCATTAATTGCATGATAGAATATTGTCATATATTCACATAGGTTGCAAAATCTCTTCATTGACTGTTAGGCTTTGTGACTAAGTGGATTAGTGCACAAGCTTGTTGGTCTAGGATCACTAGCATTTAGAGTTGTGGAATGGTCATAATGCTAGTTTGCGACATTTCCGCATCTGGGGGGTGTCCAGCATATGTGCTAATGAACAGAAGTGGAAAGCTAGACCCCAAGTCTGTAGTCTGCTTGTTTGTAGGATATTCCATGGAGACCAGAGGTGGATACTTCTATAGTCCTGAAGAGAACAAAGTGTTTGCATCGACAAATGCAATGTTTCTTGAGGATAACTATATTAGTGATCAAAAACATCGTAGCAAGATTGTATTGAATGAAATGGAACCTGGTATGACTAGTGCTCAGTCAACAAGGGTTGTTGATCCATTGACATCTGATAGTCGGATGATCCCTAGTTAGGATACACTACCACCTGGACGTAGTTGGAGGGTTGTGAGACAACCTGAACACTATTTGGGTATAGGTGAGGGATGAGATGTCGCCTCTATAGGTAGTGTGGATGATCCATTGACATTTAAGAATACAATGGAAGATCTTGACAAAGAGGAATGACTTAAAACCATGAATCTCGAGATGGAGTCCATGTACTCAAACCCAATCTGGGAACTTGTAGACTTACTAGATGGGGTAAAACCCATAGGGTGTAAGTGGATTTACAAGAGAAAAAATGAGAGTAGACGAGAAGGTAGAGACCTTCATGGCAAGATTAGTGGCCAAGGGTTATACCCAGAAAGATGGGTTCGATTATGAAGAGACCTTCTCTTATTGCTGCCTATTTTGATTATGAAATTTGGCAAATAGATGTCAAGACTTCATTCTTAAATGTCAATCTTGATGAGAGCATGTACATGATGCAACCAGAGGGATTCGTGTCTCCAGATCAAGAAAAAAAGTTTGCAAGTTGTAAAGGTCAATTTATAGACTGAAGCAAGCATCTAGATCTTGGAACATAAGGTTTGATGATGTGATCAAAACCTATGGCTTCGAGCAAAATGTTGACGAGCCTTGTGTCTACAAGCGCCTCGTTGACAAGAAATTAGTTTTCTTAATCCTATACGTAGATGATATCCTACTCATTGGTAATGATGTAGGGGTATTATCGAAAGTGAAGGGTTGGCTGGCTAGCCAATTCCAAATGAAAGATTTGGGAGAGACGAGTTATGTTATAGGGATCCAACTCTTAAGGGATTGTAAGAACAAACTCCTAGCATTGTCTCAAGCATCGTATATCGACAAGATTCTTGTGCGATTTTCAATGCCGAACTCCAAGAAAGGTAATTTACCTTCTAGGCATGGAGTTCACTTGTCTAAGGAACAGTGTCCTAAGACACCTCAAGAAGTTAAGGATATGAGACATGTTCCCTATGCGCCTGCGGAAGGTAGTCTTATTTATGATATGTTATGAACGAGACCTGACATCTGCTTCGTATTAGGAGTAGCCAGTAGGTACCAGTCCAACCTAGGATTGGATCATTAGGTTTCTGTCAAGACCATTCTCAAATATCTTCGGAGAACGAGAAACTTTATGCTAGTGTATTCTGGACAGGATTGATCTCGTTAGGATACACAGATTCTGATTTTCAGTTAGACAGGGATTCTAGGAAATCCACGTCTGGATCAGTATTCACCCTTGGTGGTGAAGCCATTATGTGGATGGGTGTTAAGCAATCTTGTATTGCTGACTCCACCATGGAAGCCGAATATTTTGCCGCTTGTGAAGCTGCTAAAGAGGCTATTTGGCTCCAAAAATTCTTGAGTGATTTGAAGTTGTTCCAGAACTGGATAAGCATATCACACTTTATTGTGATAACAGTAGTGTTGTGGCTAACTCCAAAGAACCAAGAAGCCATAAGATATGGAAGCATATAGAGAGGAAATATCATCTCATCAGAGAGATAGTGCAGAGAGGAGATGTGACCTTGACCAAGATAGCATCATAGGACAATCATGCTGATCCATTTACGAAGACCTTACCGGCTAAAGTGTTTATGGGTCACCTAAAGGGTCTAGGTTTACAAAACATGTCTCACATGCTTTAGTGCAAGTGGGAGATTGTTGGGGTTTTTGCCCTAAAGCATGTAATTTGTAAATGTGAATTGAATATAAATAAAAGAAGTAGTTTATTCATTCAAATTGTTTCATACTTTTATATAACATGTGTATTTAACATCCAAGATTGCAGGATGTAATTTCGAACTAAGTATATGAATGTCATATACAAATGGATTCAGTTTGAAACAAGCAATCTAAAGAGTCCGTAGATAGCAAATAAAGCTGGGTTCTTTATTTGTGGTTAATCTACAGCTGCGGTCCATTCCGTAATGTATGGTGATCTTATCCTGGATCATTTATATAGTGATATGAGAATGAAGGCACCTTGTATGATATGATCATATAGGACTGGGCCACGATTTACATAAATCTCTCACTAAGATCTGTTTACGCTGAGATTCATATATATCTACAAATGATGGCTATAAATGGGTGATCTTAATCCTGAGTGTCTTATCGACTCCTTCAAGTTAGATCGTGATTTTTGATGCACCATGGGTAAGGTCAGAGTTACATTCCTGATCAATATGCTTCGTATGTTGGGATCGCGGTTTGACTTGTGGCTGGGAAGGTTTGTACACAATAGTGGAATCCACTCTTTCTTACGAGAAGTAGATAGTAGTTTCCTTAAGGGTTGATTCAGGGATTGAACAATATGAGCGCTCTCCTAATTCCGTGAGAAATGTAGGATTTATTGTTCATTAGAGAATCAATGGTACTTAATGGAAAAGATGTAATTAGAGGGGTATAACAGACATTATGACCCAGCTCTAATTATGAACTACTTGTGGAGGATTATACCATATGTAATAGCTATATCGATGGACACGAAAGTTATTGGTTTGTGTAAAAACATCTACAATGAGAGAATGCAACTTCGGGTTTTTAGTGGAATAACACCGAAGTTAATAATTATAAAATATTAATTAAAGAGTTTAATTAATTGTTTCTAAATATTATTGGAGCTCAAAATACTGTGGGTCAATTATGTCCCCTTGCTAGCCCGATTGATTAAAGGTAACTAGGGTCACAGTTAATTAATTGGATTGTTTGATTAATTATTTTACGAAAGTGACACGTATCTTTTTGGGAATTAATTGAATAATGAGATTATTTAATTAAAGAATATTAGTGATTAAATTGATTAAATAATAAGATTATTTAATTATGCAATTAATCATTAGTTGGAGGGTGTTGATTGATATTTGTGTTTGAATGAAGATAAGATGATTTGATAATTTTATTTTTATTAAATTAAATATCAAATTTGAATTTAAAAAGTTTAAATTCAAAGTTATTAATTATCGTTATAAATATTAGATATTTTAAATGGTTGATTAATGAATGTTATTTCAGTTCTCTCATTAATTAAAGTTATACCAGTTCTTTCATTAATTAATTAAAGATATTTGTTGAAAACTGATACAATGCAATTAAGAGAAGTTATCAGTTCTCTCAATTGCATTGCATGCAAATTGTTGCACGAAACTAAAAGAAGAAAAACGAGAGGTGTGCGGCCAGGATAAACAAAAAAAAATACTTTTTTTTGTCTTTGATTCATGGTGGCCGAATTCCACACATAGAAAACAAGAGTTTTTTTTCGTAAGTTTCTTCTACCTCCATTCAAGCTCCTGAAACCCGTGAAGTGCCTACACGCTGTTGCCAATCGTGGGACATAGTCGGGAAGATCTTGTGGTTCAAATTAGGAAGCAGATCGAAAAAGAAAGAAGGAGCCTTCAAACGTTGGTATGAAATCGTTTCACCTTCTTTGTTGTTTTCGGTTATTACTGTATAATTAGGTTTACTTGATGATTGCGTAAAAATTTTAAAACCCCATTCCGCTGCGTAATCCAAAACCTGGAACCTACAAGGACACCCTTTGATGGCACTTTGCCAAGAGAGGTGTTTATTAAGTGAGCAGCGGATACCGTTTCGCCATAATAAACAATATTTAGGCTTCCATCTCCAACTCGTCCTTGATGCGCAAGTGGTGGAATTCCTTGTGGAATCTCAATATTCCCCTAAAGGTCAGAATCTTCATTTGGTGTGTATGCTTGAATGTCATTCCCTCTTAGGAGAACCTTTGGGAAAAGGAAGATTGTGAAGGTCCCTAACTGTAACAGATGCAATTCTCATATATAATCTGCTAGTCACTCCCTCTTCGGCTGGAAAGCGCCCAGGTTGGTCTGGTTGGGCACTTGTTTTAGCAGCCGAATTGCCAATCTAAAGAACCTCTATATGCTGGACGTGTTTGTTTCCTTGGCTGCACAGTCTGTAGTTTCTGATCTTAACCTGCTGTGCATGATCACCTGGACGATTTAAGAGTGTCGCAACACCCTCTTGAGATGTAGCAAGGCCAGTGAGCCGAAGATGGTGGTGTCTTAGGCAACGAAGTTGCTCGCCAAGTTTTTGAACACCAGGCAAGCTTCTTCCTCTTCCACCACTTCCTCCCCTTGCATGGCCTTCTCTGCGTGGGTCACTCCTCCTCCTGGCAAGTTGAAAATCAACACTGGAGTTGCCATTCATAAGAATTCTTCATGTCTTGGTGTTGTGGTTGGCCATTTTATTGCCCTCCGCGAAGGTCTCATGCTCGCTAAGTTCTATGATTTCCCTTTGTCGTTAGCTGAGACTTCTTCTGCTAATGTTGCTTCCTTATTGAGTTGCTCTAATCTTGTGCTTGGTGATGTTAATTTTATTGTCAATGACATTAAGGCTTTATTTTGTGAAGTTGGAATTTGTAAGTGTCAAGCCATCCCCAAACTGGGGAACTCCTTGGCACATAATCTAGCTTTGTTAGCCTTCTCCTCTATTCGGGAGCATTTGTGGCTGGATTCTAGCCCTTCTTCTGTTTTTTCTGTTGTGTAATGTTTTCTCTCTTAATTAAAAAAATTACTATTTCCATTTTATCCTCTAATTTTTTTAATTTTCCCTACTTTTCCAATTCATTTCTTAAATTTTCGTCTTCTTATACAACAAAACAATTCACTTTCTCTTTCCTATTATTGTCGTCAACCCTCAATTTGTGTTGTTACTTATTAATTCAATTTTTATTTTATATTAAATTATCTATTATTATTTTGAACTTTTCTTATTTCTAATTGTTTTAGTTTGACATACTTAACACATCCAATCAATAAACCCTAAAATCTCAAAATTTAAATTATTGTATTATAATAGTCCATCCATTATTATTATGATTAATTTTATTTTATCCTTAGTATTTTTCTTTATTTTATAATTTATTTAGAATCATTAAAGCTACAATTTACCAATAATTAGGCACACCACCTCTTAGCACATGTGATTGTGCACTTCCCTTTCATATTGGTAGTCAGTGGTTCGAGTCTCATCATACTCATTTTAGAAGTATGTGTGGGGAGTTTACTCCCAATTTGTGGGAATAGATATACGGGTCGCACATGTATTGTTTGATCTTGTCTAGTCCTTTATTGTAATAGTTGTAAATTGTAATACTTCAAAAAAAAAAAACCAATAATTAGAATAATAAAATATTCCAAAACATTCCTAGTAATATTAATTAATTAATTATTTTTGTCTAAATTTAAAGTAAATTCACTATAAATACAAAACAAAATTTCTTATTAAAAAATTAGATTATACTTTATTTTCTTACTTGATGAAGTCTTCAAGGTCTATGCCTTTACAAATCCCTTTAGAGTGAGATGAAGACCTCTCATCACTAGAGTCATTTCCTACACTTGAAGATGATGCACTCTTCTCACTTTGCCTCTAACCAAGTGTGTCAACGTCCTCATCAAGACTTTTGCCTTGGTCACTTGTTGTTGTGCCAACAACTTTGCTATGTGTAGCTACATCAATCACACCTCTGGCTACCACTTCATCTATCCCTTCTTCAAGGTCACAATTTAAGGCACTCTTGCCTTGTTTTTCAACTTCCACATAGAAGGCTCCAAAAACTGTGAAGTTGTTTGCAAGCTCTTCATCACTTGAAAAGTCTCCTTCACTCTCATTATCACTATTTGAGTCGGCCATTGCCTTTCCTTTTCTTTTGTTCTTCAAGTTGCCACAATCCGTGGAGATATGCCTGAATCCTCAACATTCAAAGCTTTGAATGCTCTTTCTTGACGGCTTCTCTTATCTTTTTCTCACTCTTCTTGAAATGGGTCTTCTTCTTGAAGTCATTCCCCTTGGAGCTAAAGCCACTCTTTTATAGCTTCGTGACCTTCTTAAACCTCTTCACCATTAGAGCCATCTCTTCATCCGAGACATTATCCTCCTTCTCAATCTTGGAGGTCTTCAAGGCTATTCCCTTTCGCTTATTTGGTGATAGCAACATGAAGGAACAAGTATTGCTGCTGATATAATGATGTCTCTATATGAGATGTTTGCTATGAGGTCCAAGATGACTAAGAGAGAGGCAGTGACTACTTTCATGAATCTTAGGATGAAACCTGACCATGCTGTGAAAGATCACATGATGAAAGTCATAGCACATCTCAACATTGTTGAACTCAATGGTGTTGAGATAGACGGTGAGACGAAAATTGACATGATTGTCAACTCACTGTCAGATTCCTTTGATCAGTTCAAGTTGGACTACACCTTGAACAATAAGGAAGACACCTTGCAAGGCCTGATGTAAGATGTTCAAAGCATTGAGAAGATCCTTGTGAAAGGCAAGGGTCAAGAGATTCATATGGTTGGTAAAGTTGCTACTGTTAAGACCCGTAAGAAGGTCAAGAAACAATAAAAGAAAAAACAACTTGGGCCTACCAAGAAGGAGACCAAGAAAGTAACCAAGATCAACGGAAAGTGTTTCCTTTGTGGTGAAAAGGGACATTGAAAAGAAATTGCCCAAAGTCTCAGGAAAAGAAGGAAGAAGGTAATATTAATTATCTTGAAACATGCTTTCTGGCAGATTCTATAGATTCTTGGATCATAGACTATGGAGCCACTAATCATGTTTGTAGTTCCTTGCAGGGGTTCCAGGAAAGGAAAAGACTGAGTGAGAATGAATTGAAATTGCGTTTAGGCAACAGAGCGTTGGTGTCTGCCTGTGCAGTGGGAGATATTATAGTTAATTTAAATTCTAGTAGGCATTTGGATTTGATAGACGTTTATTATGTACCTCAATTCAAGAGGAATTTAATTTTAGTTTCTTGTTTAAATAAATTGGTATATTCAGTTACTTTTAATAAAGGTTTTATTATTAGTAGGAATGACAAATTTTTTTTGCAAAGGTACATTGAAAAACGGTTTATTCCATTTGCATAGAAATGTCTCTCACTTGTTAGACACGGAATCAACAGAACCTAATCATAAAAGAGTAAAGTTATCAAAAGATGAAACTTACCTATGGCATTTGCACTAGGTCATATTAACCTTGATAGGATTAAAAGATTGGTAAGTGATGGACCTTTAAGTGACTTAAAGGTTGATGATCTACCAACTTGTGAATCTTGTTTGGAAGGTAAGATGACCAAAATATCGTTCATGACCAAAGGCACAAGAGCCACTGAATGTTTAGGATTAATACATATTGATGTGTGTGGTCCTATGACCATTCAAGCTAGAGGTGGATATTAGTACTTCATCACTTTCACGGATGATTACTCGGGATTTGGCTATGTGTATCTCATGAGACATAAGTCAGATGCTTTTGACATGTTCAAAGCATTAAAAGCTGAAGTAGAAAATCAGCTTGAGAAACACATAAAAATCTTGAGATCTGATCGTGGTGGAGAATATTTATCAGGTGAGTTTCAGCAATATCTTATTGATAATGGGATAATTTCTCAATTTTTTGAGCCAGGTACACCTCAACAAAATAGGGTGGCAGAAAGGAGAAATAAGACTCTTTTGGACATGGTTAGGTCTATGTTGAGTTATTCAACACTTCCTAATTCTTTTTAGGGATATGCTTTACAAACTGCTATGTACATTCTAAATGCTGTACCATCCAAGTTGGTTCCTCAAACACCGCATGAGTTGTGGACTGGGCGAAAGCCTAGTTTACAACACTTACGGATATTTGGATGTCCTACGCACATGTTAAAAGGAAAGACAGAAAATATGGAGTCCCGTTCAGAAACATGCATATTTGTGGGGTATCCAAAAGGAACTAAAGGATACTATTTCTATAGTTCTTCAAATCTTAAAGTATTTGTTTCAAAAAATGCTAAATTTCTGGAAAAGACTATATGAATGATTTTGTGCCTGAGAGTAAAATTGTTCTGAATGAGCTTTCAGGAGATACAATTCCACAAAAGGTTGCATAACCTAGCCCAATTGTAAGTTCCGCACCATCACAAGATCAACAACCTACCATTCCTCGTCGTAGTGGGAGGGTTAGTAGACAACCCGAGAGATACATCGGTCTATGAGAATCAGTGGAGAATCTCTTGGACGATGATGATCCCTACACGTACAAGGAAGCTATGGAGGATATTGATTGTCGCCATTGGCAAAAGGCAATGCAATCTGAAATTGAGTCTATGTTCATAAACAAAGTCTGGTATCTTGTAGACTTGCTTATAGAGATAAAACCTATTGGGTGCAAGTGGGTATACAAGAGGAAAATAGGTTTGGATGGAAAGGTGGAAACCTTTAAATAGTAGCTAAAGGTTACACACAGAAGGAATGTATCGATTACGAGGAAACCTTCTCTCCTGTGGCCATGCTTAAATCCATTAGGATACTCTTATCTATAGCAGCATCTCTAGACCTAGAGATTTGGCAAATGAACGTCAAGACAGCTTTCCTTAATGGAAGTCTTGATAAAAGTATATATATGATGCAACCGGAAGGATTCATTGAAAAAGGCTAAGAGAAAAAGGTATGCAAGTTGCAAAGATCCATATATGGACTGAAGCAAGCATCCAGATCCTGGAACATAAGGTTCGATCAAGCTGCGAAAATTTTTGGATTTATTCAAAACCTTGACGAACTCTGTGTATACAAAAGGATTAAAGGCGACAAGTTGGTTTTCCTAGTTCTTTATGTTGATGATATACTACTCATCAGAAACGACGTAGGTGTATTGACATCAGTAAAATAATGGTTAGTAAAACAATTTGATATGAATGACTTAGGAGAAGCAAGTTATATTTTTGGTATCCAAGTAATAAGGGATTGAAAGAAAAGAACGATTGCATTATCCCAAGCTTCATACATAGATAAAATCTTGTCTAGTTCTCTATGCAAGATTCCAAGAAAGGTATGTTACCTTTCAAACATGAAATTAAACTTTCTAAGGAACAAGTTCCTAAGAATGAGCATGAAGAGCAATTCATGAGTAGGGTTCCATATGCCTCGGCAGTTGGAAGTCTCATGTATGCAATGCTCTGCACTAAACCAGATATTTGTTTTGCATTTGGCATAGTTAGCTGGTTTCAATCGAAACCTGGTCCTGATAACTAGACGGCAGGTTAACATATTTTCAAGTATCCTAGGAGAACGAGAGATCATATGCTTGTATACTCCAGAGGGGATTTAATTCCCGTTGGGTATACAGATTCTGATTTCCAGTCGGATTTTGACTCCAGGAGATCCACATTAGGATCTGTGTTTACTCTTGGAGGAGGCGCAGTCATGTGGAGGAGTGTCAAGTGATGGGAAGATTTTTACCGTTAGAAAACCGTCCGTCAAAAAATTTATAAAACCTATGCGATGCGTTCACAAGTAGAAATACAAGTAAAGCGGTAAGCACATGTGTTGTCCACTGAGATCGGGGTAGCGGTGATAAGATTAGGATTAATATAACTAGTAAGCATAAAAGTAAAGTTGATGGTGAATGAAAATATAATGTAAACTAAACTATGAAAGCAAATAAAATGGGATGAAAATGGAGTGATGAATGAATGATGATGGAACTACGGAGTTGATGGACTCGTAAGTGAATATTGGGGCAATTGCAACAAACTCTCAATTAAGCACACATTGACAAATATAACCAACCTAGGGTGTATAGTCCTGGTATATATCTCTAGCAAGAAGTCAACCTAGGGTGTATAGCGAAGACCTCCTACTAGCGATTACTCCCTCATAAGCAACCAACAATGGCTAGTTACTCAATCGGGACTTGTTCCATGAATGCTCATCTATCTAGCTATAGCTCAACCTATTACTAATGTAGCCATCCTAGGGTGTATAGTGATGGCTTCCAATTCCCTCACATGTGGCCGACCTAGGATGTATGGGGAAGGCCACCGGTTTGAGATTGGATGAGGTTCTAGGTTATCAACCGAATTCTACTCGAAGGTTAGTTCTCGTAAAATCACTAAAGTAGCCAACCTAGGGTGTATAGTGGAGGCTTCTAATTCTCTCACAAGTGGCTAACCTAGGATGTATAGTGAAAGCCACTAATTCAAGATTAGATTAAGGGCATGGTTGTAGAGCCGGATTTCCAGAAATCCTTCCATTCAATTGAGCATTAGGCAACCTAATTGGCTACTCAAGTAATCCAAATCAATCATGCAAAGAGGGTGTATCCAAGCAAATCAATTCAAGCAATGGAATAAAACATAGAGATAGAATAAATATAACACATAGAGTTTATTTACAAAGCCCAAATATCCATCAAACAAATAACATCAACCCCATAGTGGGGTATTTTAGCTACTCATGTTCTATTACAAACCAATAAACTAAGAGAGAGAGTGTAAAGAGAAAACCCTTGAGGATTGATCTCCTTCCTTGAAGCTTGAGTCCAAGTCTCCTAGTTGCCTTTGATTGAGTAGAGATGGTTTGGATGATAGGGAGATGTGTTTATAGCTTAGATTAAGTAAAGAAACTAGAAAATACAAGTGTTGAGAGATATAGCTATCCTCTAGTTCGTTCCCCTACTTTTCTATTTATATGGGATGGAAAATAGGTCACTTAAGCTTGAAAACAGAAGCTGTCGCATGCAGAGTGCGGGTGGAGTGTGGGTGAATTACCCACACTGTATTGGTTGTCTTCACCTTCAGTTCTCGGATCTGGGAAATAGTGCTGGTGGAGTGCGGTTGGATTACCCGTACTTGACTCGCACTTGACCCGTATTTGATTTGCACTTCACTCGCACTTTACTGTCAGGTGCAAAATCCACTCCTCTATCTTGAGCAATAGTGTGGGTGGAGTGCGGTTGGATGACCCGTACTCTAATGTCAGGTGCAAATCAGCTTCTCTGGTTTGGTAACAGTGCGGGTGAAGTACGGTTGGATGACCCGTATTGTACCCGCACTTTAACATCTTCTCTTATATCAGGTCCCGGCTATGAGCATGAGTGCGGTTGGAGTGCGGTTGCGACCCGCACTTGACCTGCACTTGACAGGCACTATAGAGCTGCTTATGATCCTTTGTCTTTCTTTTTGCCCATTTTCTGTCTGAACCACCACAAAACGCTTCTAACACCAGAATTACATCTATTGCCTGCAAGTAGCACCAACGAGCCTTTTAGACATAAAATATACAGAAAATACACAGAAGAACGAGACAAAGAAATAGGAGTGACGGCCAAAATATACAACAATTTAGGCACGATCATCAAGCAAACCTATATTGCTGATTCCACCAGGAAAGATGAGTATGTTGCCACATGTAAAGCTGCTAAAGAGGCTGTCTGGCTCTGCCAATTCTTGATTGACTTGGAAGTGGTTCCTAGTATGAATTAGCAGATCATTATCTACTATGACAACAGAGGAGCAGTGGCTAATTCGAGAGAGCCAAGAAGTAATAAGAGAGGGAAACACATTGAAGAAAGTATCACCTTCTGAGGGAATATGTGCATAGGGGTGACGTGATGATTACCAATATCTTGTCAGCAAAAAATCTAGCGGATCCCTTCACAAAGGCTCTACCATAGAAGAGTTTTGATGGGCACCTAAAGAACATGGGAATGAGAGATATGACACACTTGCTATAGCGCAAGTGGGAGATTGCTAGGATTATGTTCAATAGCAAGAGTGTAATAATGTATTTGACAATCTTGTCATATTAATAAAGTGATTTCTAGCTTAACAAATCTTATAGCATTTATAGTTTAATTATTATAATTGTCAAAAGTAAATAATCATAAGGTCAAAAGACTATGAGAAATGAAGAATTGTTTGTACATCTAGATATGTATGGGGTAGAAACAATTCTCTAGTTAGTCTTGAACAATATTCACAACTTAAGATAAAGGTTGGGCACCTTTACCTTGTTAAAGTTGTGGATTCTTTTACTAGCATTTGAGTGGGATAAAATGTGTTATGATGAGTCTAAAATCATCAAAGTGTAGTGTCTTTAGGAAAAAGAATCTAGTGCACTAGGTGCATTGAATAGGATCACAATGAAATACTTTATCCAGAACCGTTAGTGGATAAAAGCACCTCTCACACACTTGTTCTTGGAAGGTATTTTTGCCTGTCTTGTTGATTGAGTGTATGTTGGAATTTTTCTACAAGCTTTGGATTGACTTGAAGATGTTCAAGACTTAGATTATAGGCTTTATTGTAATGTACAAAATTTTGTTGACTGACTTTCCTTTGTAATTGTGAGGTTGCTTTATGAGTGGTGGTTTTGTCACGAAATAGCCAAAGGGGGAGATTGTAAGTTCCTCATATTTTGATTGACTCAATTTGTTTAAAAACCACATTGGGAATTTTCTGGTAAGGGTAGATTATGCCTCATTGTTTGTGATCAAGCTTCAATGGCATCGTCAAACTCAAGGGCACTTCAAAGGTATATCACTTGCTTCACTCTTTGAAGAGATTTAGTTGCACAAACACACTCTTCTCATGCATGCTCTATTCATCTTGCATTATGCCTTCTTTTTTTCTTGTGTGCATCCCTTGCTTATTGCCTTATTTGTTTTCCTTGAAAAATCTCTTGGAAAATTATGTATGTGCCGAGTAGGAGACCCGCGCACTGCACTGGAAGAAGACCGGCGCACTATGCTGTTTCTGCTTGCTCCACTGTGGCACCACTGTTGGTGTGTTATTAAAGATCACATCGGTGTGTTTCTAGTAGGTCACCGCTATGGCACAGCAGTGCACGGGTGCCTACCCGCTCAGTGGACCAGCGCACAACGTCAGTTTGACCTTTGTCTTTTTGTAAACTTTCCAAAATGACGTAGTTTCTTTTAAGGTTGCTATATACATATCTCTTTTTCCCCATCTCATTTTTAGATCCAAAATTTTCAGAACCTTGAATAGGAAAAAAGTGTCATGCAAGGAAAGCCACCAAGATTCAATTTTTATTGACCAAAACCCAAATAGCCATCTTTCGTTCATTGATCAAACATCATCTCGCTTCATCTAGGATGTATTCTTGCACGGGTCTGCATCAAAGCACATTTCTTGGTAAGTAGAACACCATCTCCATTCATTCTTGTGTTTTAGTTTAGCAAGATAGCTCATTTTATGACTTGTTTGCATAAAGTTTGAGTTTTTATCTTTAAGATGACATCTTTGTATGTCTGTTGGATTTTGTATTGTGATAGCTATTGCATCTTGGCTTGCATTAATTTCATATAGCTAAGTTATATGTATGATATGTAGCACCATGATATCTAGGATTGTTTGAATCATTCATACATAATTAGATAAGCAATAAATGTGTTGACCTAGCATTTGCGCATTTAGAATATTCTCATATTCACATTAGGTTGCATATCTCTTCTTTTAAGAGTTAAGTCTTGTATGTGCGGTGGGTAGTATAAAATCAAGAGCCTAAAATCTCTATTAAAGGCCTGCGGGTAGCAAGAACAGATTAGTAACGGTTTGGGTGTGATGCGGTCAACCTAGGTTGTAATCGTTTTTGCAAATAGTGGATTTGAGGGTTCGATTGGCGATTAGGCCTGTGAGTTTTTACCCAGTTGGAGGGCTTCTCAAGTAAATAATATCATTGTGTCATTCTTTTTATTCCGTATTTATTTTACGGAAATGATTGATTGTGTTAGAGATTAGGGGTTGTGTGTTTAATTTTGATTAACCAAAATGATGGCAATTAATTTGGTTAAAACCTATTCACCCCCCTCTAGGTTAGTTTAAGCATTCTTAGAGTATTTTCATATATATATATATATATATAGTCTTTCTATTATCAGGAAGTCCTAACAATAAATATATCAGGATATTGAATATGAGCCACTCATTTATGGAGGAGCTTTGACAAGTGCATACACACAAAGTCAAAGCATGTAAAATGAGTGGCTCATATTCAATGTCCTGATATATTTATTGTCAGGATGTCCTGACAATAGAAAAATTGTATATATATATATATATGTCTAATTTTTACAAGTACTTGACAATCAAGGAACTATATACAAATAAATCAATATATATAAAAAATGAAAGAAATTTACGATGTTGATCCAATCAAGTGTTTGCACATTACATCTTTCACAACCAAACACATATACAAATATAAAAGAGATGGGGATAGAAAGAATTAACACGATATTTTTTTAACGTGGTAAAACCTCAAAAGAGGAAACATCCATGGGTTGAATCCACAACCATCAACCAATTATCTTTCACTAGATGATAAAAGTACATCCTCAAAAGCGACCAACCAACACATGATATACACACTATTTTGGACATGACTTCTACCCAACCCTCAGGCTTAATAATGAAAGAGACATAGCCAACTTTCTATCCAAGACAACACATGTCTCTAGAAAGTTTCCCTTGCTTGACTATTTGAACCTTTGCCCTAGCCAAGACTTCTTGCTTAACTATCCATACCTTTGCCCTGGTTAGGACTTCCTCGCTTGACTATCCAGACCTTTGCCCTAGCCAACACTTCCTTGCTCAACTATCCAAACATTTGCCCTAGTTGAGACTTCATGCCTTTTACAAAGACTTCCTAATGTGATCAATGTATGCCAATGCAAACATATGCAACATAGAATATGTGATCAATATATCCTATGGAAACTAGAAATAGTCAATGAATACAAAATGTATGAATTTCTAGTTTACAATCCTAAAATCCTGTCATCACACAAATGATTCATGTACATATGAAATATGTGGATTAGGTACAATTCCTGAAGAACTAGACATAGGCAACAAAGTACAAGAATCAAGTTTGCTTAGCTCTTTAACATAAATAAAAATCTAGAGCATGCAAAACACCTAAAACATGGTTTAAGACCTAGACTTCATTCATGTTACTAAAGCTTGAAATAAAGCATGTTCATGAAGTACATATTCAATTAGAACTAAAACAAAAATGCTAGAATCAATAGATATTATTAACAAAGTTCTCTAGCAAATATTTAGAGCACATATTAACAAAATATTCAATTAAACCCTATTATGCTCTAAATATACAATAAATTGTGCTATTCCTAAATATGTTCAATTAAAGAGACCTAGCACATGTAAAGGCTATCAATCATTAAAATACAATCAATTGAAGCACAAATAGCCCTAGATAATAAACTAGCGCAATACAACTCACAAGCATGTGAAAACATAGATTTTAAGAAAACCTAACTCAACATACAAGTTTCTAATTAAGTTCATCTAGCTTAAAATTGAAGCTCTATCTCTCAATAGATAATGTTCAATTACCATACACATATAGAAGAAGAAAACCCAAGGTAATTGAAGAATTTAAAGATCAAATCACAACGAATAAATCAATACCTTGTAAAAACGTGCAGTTTCGGATTTTGGTGTAGAACCACCACAAAACTTGAACAAAAGACTTCAAACTCTCTTGGAGAGGATAGAGAACTCCAATACAAAGATTATCCAACTTGAATCACTCAAATCGGATAATAAATGAGTGAGATATGGTGTTTGGAAGTTGATAGAATTTGGAGAGAAAATTCTTCACAATTTTCTTCTTAGAATGAAATTAAAGGCAGAGAGAGCTTTTAAAAGAAAATGGGAGGGAAAGTGAGGTGGGAAGAGAGGAAGCTTGGGTGGCCAAGGGCTGCTCTCCACATCACCTCCTCGTGGAGGTGTGTGGGCCTCACTGGGGCAGGGAGCCTCCCTTTCGGTGAGGCTCACGCGCCTCCACGGGAAAGGTGGCAAATGGCCTTAGGCCATTTCCCTCTTCCCTTGCGATCCTTTCGCGTTCTTCGACCATTCTTTGGCCTCCGAACTTTGATTTCGAATCAATTTTTGGATTACAAGTCAGAGCTATCTTATGGACATGGGCTTCAACAAAACTTTCACAAATAATATAAAAATAGACTATACTATGATGAAAACCATTTAGGTTAAAGACACGGAAAGTTTTGTAACTTCCAACTCGGAACTTCAAAACTAATGAATGTGTAACCAAAATAACAGGAACTCAATCAGGAATAAAATAAGAATATATTCAAGTTTGATATCACAAAAACAGAAACAAACAAACACAAACAAACAAACACATGAATGCACAAGTATGCCGTTTCCTAGATATAGTCCTAGAACATGCATTTTTACCAACTTTGTCTATTTAAATCTAATGCATGTGCGTACATTATTATATGTGTGAATGTGTTATAAAAATTGAGCACAATGATGTAGGGACACATATGAATGAAATGTGTGTGTGTGCCTAAACTTTGCAAGAAGAATAAGGTCTAAATATACCTTTGATATGCAATTAGGCTTGCTCATCTTGAAGACTTCACTTTGCATGATAAGTTGTCATTCTTCCTTGAAGCTCGAGTCATTATAAGCCTAGACAACTAATCAATACAAATGAATTTTGTTTTGATATGGAATTATGCCAACAAATAACTCAAAAACCTAACAATCTCCCCATTTGGCTAATTCTATGTCAAAACACCTATATAAATACTAGACAATACAAAGTGAAGATTGGTAAGAAAAGCTCATTGATCGCCCCTAATTTGTTAAATATTTGCTGCAAATCGGGTGATGGAATCGAGAATCGGGACTTTCGTGCAAAAGAAGGATCAAATGGTGCGAAAAGATAAACTAAAGGCTTCAGTGTGCAGGTACTACGCAGGTACCCCACCCGCACACTGGGAGATGATGATTGAAGGCTAAAGTATGCGGGTATTTACCCGCACACAAACCACACACCAAAGGAAGAGTCTCTGAAAGTTGCCTAGTGTGCGGGTACTATACGGGTACCTACCCGTACATTACACTAACAATTGCCTAAACCAGGAAGTAGATCAACCAGGAAAAGAGGATTGCGCGGGTACCCTACCCGCGCACTGCTGCCCAGATTTGCCACATCGGCGTTTGATCGTGCCTAAATTGTTGTATATTTCGGCCCTCATTCCTATTCTTTTGTCTCGTTCTCGTGTGTATTTTCTATATATATATTATGTCTTTTATGTCTAATAGGCTCATTAGTGTTAATTGCAGGCAATAGATGTAATTCTGGTGTTAGAAGTTAATTGCAGTGGTTCCGGCAGAAAAGGGGCAAAAGGGAAGACAAGGATCATAAGCAGCTCAAAAGTGCGGGTCACAACCGCACTCCAACCGCACTCCTTCCCACAGTCGGGTCCTAAAGTATGAAGGAAATATAAAGTGCGGGTAAAGTGCGGGTCATCCAACCGCACTATTGCTCAAGACAGAGGAGCTGATTCGTACCTGACAGATAAAGTGCGGGTCAAGTGCGGGTCAAGTACGGGTCAAGACAGAGTTTAATTCATTAAAGTGCGGGTCATTCACCCGCACTCCACCCGCACTCACCCGCACTCCACCCGTACTCCACCCGCACTCCACCCACACTATTGCTCAAAACAGCTCCAACTGACACTAAAGTGCGGGTAAAGTGTGGGTAATCCAACCGCACTCCACCCGCACTGTTCCTCAAGACAGAGGAGTGGATTTACACCTGACACCAGAGTGCGAGTACAGTGCGACTAAAGTGCGGGTAAAGTGCGGGTAATCCAACCGCACTCCACCCGCATTGTTGCCCAGATCAGAGAACTGAAGATGAAGAAAACCTTTGCAGTGCGGGTACAGTGCGGGTAATTCACCCGCACTCCACCGGCACTCTGCGCACGACAACTTCTGGTTTCAAGCTTACGTGACCTATTTTTCCATCCTCTATAAATAGAAAAGGATGGGAACGAACCAAAAGATCACCATACCTCCCAACACTTGTATTCTAAGCTAGTAACACATCTCCCTCTCATCCAAACCATCTCTACTCAATCAAAGGCAACTAAGAGACTTGGATTCAAGCTTTAAGGAAGGAGATCAATCTTCAAGGGTTATCTCTACTCTCTCTCTTAGTTATTAGTTTGTAATAGAACATGAGTAGCTAAAATACCCCACTATGGGGTTGATGTTATTTGTTTGATGGATATTTTGGGCTTTGTAAATAAACTCTATGTGTTATATTTATTCTATCTCTATATTTCATTCCATTGCTTGTATTGATTTCCATTATTGACTTGCTTGGATACACTCTCTTAGCATGATTGATTTGGATTAATGATCATCATCATTAATCCTAAGGCACATCATCATCATCAAGTCTTTTGACTCCTAAGGCCAAACACAAGTGAGTAATGAACCGCGGAAAAGCTAATTTCTTGTCCTAATCTAGTTGAACAAGCAAAACTTTCAATATGCTCTATCAAAATATCCCCAAGGTTAATAGGCTTGTTGGTCACCAAAGCATATACAATTTTGATCTTCTCTTTGTTAAGCTCGATTGCATTAGAAGAGGCAACAAGATTAGCACAAACAAAGAGATGCCAAAATGCACTCACTTTGGCTTATAAAAACACGTTTTCCCCACACAAACTCTTCATCATCACGTAGTGTTCTTCCCATCTCATTACGGTAATCAATGTTATCCACATCAAGGAAGTTAGAAGAGATATCAGTAGAAAGTCCAAGGAACTTATTGATATTCTTGGAACACATTCTAAAAGTGACTCCTCTCACATTCATCAAGGCATCCTCTAGGGCTGTACCCTCTGTATATTCAAAATAAAAATCTCTCACTGTAAGTTCCTCATATTTTGATTGGCTTATTTTGTTGACAAACCACATTGGGGATTAATTTTTGCAAGGGTAAATTAGGCCTCATGGGTGTGATCAAGCTTCAAGGACATCATTTCTCTCAAGAGCAATTCAAAGGTATCTCACTTGTTTAGCTCTCTTTGAAGAGATCTAGTTGCACACACTCACTTGCATGCATTATGTTCTTATCTTCATGTAATTGAATGATGTATTGTATGCCACTTATCACTCTCCACACTTGCACTTTTTGCATATCACTTAGTGTGTTGAGTTTGCCCCGAAAAGAGAATTTCTTCTCTTAAGCGCGACCTAGACCGCTTGGCATGACATGCCTGCACCACGACATACAGAGCGGTATACCTCAGTAGGGTCATGCTTCATGCACCGCTTCATGTGCACTTGCACGCATGGCGGTCCAAGTCGCGATGTTGTCCAGTAGGCCACTGTTGCCCATACCGCGGCCTGTGCACCTGCATGCACAGCGCCCTACACTGCGTTGCTGTCCAGAGGGTGCACTGTTGTGTGTACTGCGGTCTGGACACTTGCCTGTGACGCGGTCCATCAAGCGGTATTGACGGGTTTTTATGCCCTAAGTTCAAAACGACGCAGTTTTGACTAGGGCTCCCATATATATATTCTCTCTTCTTCCTTGCTCATTTTTGTGAGTTCAAGAAGCCATTTTTGAGAGGCCAAGCTTCCTTTAGAGAGAGAAACTCCCAAGAACTCATCTTTACTCAACCAAACACAAATCCATGTGCATCTAACATCTTACAAGCATTATCTAATCATGGATTCTTTTTGCTTTCATTGACTAGGTAACTTGAACATGCCCTAAATCTCTTTGTATTTATTTATGTTCTTGTTTGCCTAGGGTTAGCTTTTTTATATGAATTTATTGCATATCTTTATGTTTAATGGCATTTATAACATGTTTGAGTTGTTGTGTGTTGGTTGAGAGCTTTGTTCATTGATAGCTAGCATTTAGGATCATTTTACCCTTCTAGCTAAATCTTCATGCATTTGCATTTAGATATTGATATCTAGGATTTGCACTCATTGACATCTTTAAATCCCTAGATAAGCACTTGGTGTAGCCTAGCATTAATTGCATGATAGAATATTGTCACATATTCACATAGGTTGCTTTATCTCTTTATTGATTGTTAAGCTTTGTGGCTAAGTGGATTAGTGCACAAGCTTGTGGTCTAGAATCACTATTAAAGGCTCGTTGGGTAGAGTGAAAGGGTTAGTGACCAAGTAGGTGTGACTTGAGGTCAACCTAGGTTGTAAACTTTCATTCATATAGTGGATTTGAGGACCGTATGTGGCTAAAAGGATAGCCCGTGAGTTTTGCCCAGTGGAGGGTTTCTCACGTAAATCAATCCTTGTGTTTTTATTGTTTTCCGCATGTTTATGTTGGATTGGTTGATTTCAAATATGAGGTAGGATTATTAAAATTGATTAAGTCAAAAAGTTGGCAAGAAATTGACTAAAACCTATCCACCCCCCCTCTAGGTTGTATTAGACACACTTTGTGTTATTTCAATTGGTATCAGAGCGGGTTCCTAGATACACTTAGGTGATCCTTGCTCTTTGTGTGTCTTGCATTTTGTTTGTGGTTGTTGCATCATTAACATTCATATCATTCATACCCAAACACTATGAGTGGGAACGGAAGTGGTAAGTAGGGAGCCTCTAGCACAAGACCCCTTTTGCTCACCGGAGTAAACTATGCCTCTTGGAAGGGCAAGATGGAGTCTTACATTTGCCAAATAAATGACCGAGCATGGATGGCAATTGAAGATGGCTACACTCCTTCGGAAAAGACTCTTGCAGACAAAAATGTAGTTCCCAAGCCAAAGTCAGAATGGTCAACACAAGAGTTTGAAGCTTCCAAGTGGAACAACAAGGCTATGCATGCCATTCTTTGTGCAATGGATGACAATCAGTACAAATTGATCCAAACAACAAGAATTGCAAAAGAGGCATGGGAGATTCTAGAGACGGCCCATGAGGGAACCGAGGTGGTCAAGGACTCCAAGCTTCAAGTCCTCCAAACACAATTTGAGCAAATTAGAATGGAGGAGGATGAGTGCTTCAATGACTTTCAAGTTAAGTTGATGGACATAGTCAATCAAAGCCATCAACTTGGTGACCACTATTCGGATAGGAGAATCAAGCAAAAATTTATGAGGTCTCTTCCAATAAGATTTAAGTCAAAAGTGACGGCTCTTGAGGAGAATAGTGATTACAAGAATATGAAACCAAGTGAAGTTATTGGACGACTTCTAGCATATGAGTCTAGGTGGACTCCTACACCTACGCCTCTAAAGAAGCAAAAGAGTATTGTTCTGAAAACTTCCAAAGTAGAGAAAGAGGAAGATGACTCAGATGAGGAGATGGCCCTCATGGTGAAAAGATTCAAGAAGTTCATCAATTTTGAGAAGAAGGGATTTGGATCCAAAGGAAAGGAAATGAAGAAGAAGACTCCTTTCAAGAGGTTTGAGTCAAGTGAAGACAACCCCACAAGAAAAGGGATTCAATGCTTCGAATGTGGAGGTTTCGGACACATCTCCACGGATTGTGGCAATTTAAAGAACAAGAAGAAAGGAAAGGCCATGGCCGCCACGTGGAGCGATGATGATGACTTGGAAGAAGAAGGAGAATTCTCGGATGATGAGGATCATGTGGCAAACTTTATTGCCTTCGCATCTTCTCTCAAGAGTAAGGAAGCAATAGATGATGAAGAGGTAAAGAAAGTGTTAACGGAAATTTTGCTCGGGATGAGAAATCTCAGTTAACGCCCTCGAGACCACTACCACGTAGGTGGTGGCCAAGATTTATTGTATGTGTAGCAATGATTTATAAAATGACAAGGAATGATGATACCATTCATCCAAAAGAAAGCAAGAATATTTTTATTGAACGTGCATGGTATACAAATAAAGAAATTCTTTTATCTTTGCTCTCAACTCTCTTTAGGGAATGGTTGATTGTTTGTCGTATGCCTGTCGAATAGTAGTCTCCTCTTTTCATTTCCTTTCTTTTCTATTTATACATAGTTTGTAGGTCACACAGACTGATTCTCCCCTTGATTTTCTCAGTCTCTCCCCTCCTTATCGGGCTGGATTTCTCGTTTTAATGTCATTGACTTTGCCGAATTGAGAGTATCGTGGTGGAGATCAGTTTGTTTCCTTTTTGGATTCTATTACTTGTTCTGCATATAGGTAACGTTTCCAGATATGATTCAGTATATCCCTCGTATCCTTTCAGCATGATCCTTTATAGAGGTCGTTGAATATGGCATGGTGTGGTGCACTAACCAGTGAGGTTGATTAGTGTTCTGACCTTGATATCTGAGAAGTTTCATCCAGCTTGGAGCCAGATCTGGCTTCCCTTAACCCTTTCAAAGCTAGGTGTGGCTTCCACTGACCTTTCGAAGCTAGGTGTGGCTTTCCCTGACCTTTCGAAGCTAGATACGGCCTTCTAGGGACATTCTTCTGTGTCAATCGAGGTACAAGCGAGTCTCTGGAGCATTTGCGAGGTGACCTCGACTTCGGGGAGCTTCTAGTTTTGGTGATGCGGGCTAGATCTGATCGTTTCGGGCTCTATCCCTGATGTTTCCGGAGCCCGTCCTTGTTCCTGGGGTGGTATCATAGTTCGACTCTGGACAGAGAGGTCTCATGGTGGAAACTCTCGGGTATGGAACCAGATCTGGGGGGTGGAAAATTTTCCTTTGGTCCTCAGCCAATTTTGGCTATTACTAGAAACAAAGTGAAGATAACTCTAGTGATGGTGACTCTTCATCCCATTCAACAAATATTGATGTAGGAGGAATGGATCTTGAAGGCTTCATTGAGCATTTTCAAAGCTAAAGATTGAAGATGAAGAAAGAGATTCAAAGGCTAAAAGGAGAGAATCTCAAGCTATCTACCGAAGCTACTCACTTAAATAAATAAGTGAAGATAGCCAAACAGAATGAGAAATTGATGGAAAAGGAGCTTGAAGAAGCAAGAGAGATCATTTCTAAGATGACTTCAAGTACAAAGAAACTCGACAACATGTTGGGAGTTGGCAAGAGGCCAAGTGATAAGAAGGGTCTTGGCTATGAAGATGAAAAGGAGACCTCATCCTCAAGCAAGACTGTGTTTGTCAAAAGCTTAGACATGAAAAAGCCTCCACCCACACAACATCCTAGGAAGAAGATCGAACTAGGAGAGTGCTCTAAGGATTCTCAAGTTAAGGTTGCACAAGGGAAACAAGCTCAAGCTTAATCAACAAGGGTGCATCAAGCAAGTTTCCCTCAACCCAAATACCACAAAGCCAAGAAGCAATTCATGCAATCTCAACCAAGGAAGCAATCTATTCCAACTCAACAACAAAGAAGCAGAGAACCAATCCAACACCAAAGGCAAGCTCAAATGCGTGGGAAAGCCCCTTTGTATTCACAAGGGCATGGTATATCTTCTTATTTCATTCCCACTTGTCATTTTTGTGGTGTTGATGGTCACATTAGACTTAATTGCTTCAAATACATTGAAATGTGTAGAATCAAGAGCATGATTGAAAGAAATAGAGCTAGAGCCAAAATGCATGTTCCTAGGAGATCTAGAGCCAATTTGCATGATCCTAGGAAATCTAGAACCAATATGACTAATACCACTAGGAATGAGAACATTTCATCTAGGTGGATTAGAAGAGATGAATATTTTTGCTATGTGGCTCAAATTGCCTTGAAGTCAAATGCCTCTAACACTTGGTATTTGGATAGTGGGTGTTCTAGGCATATGATAGGGAACAAGAGTTTCTTTAAATCCCTTGTCTTGGAGGATGGAGGATTTGTCACCTTTGGTGATGGATCTAGAAAGAAAGTCATAGGGAAAAGAACCATTTCCATTCCCGATTTACCCTCCTTGTCCAATGCTTTACTTGTTGATGGCTTGCAAGCTAATCTTATAAGCATTTCTCATCTTAATGATGATGGACTCTCCGTCTTGTTTAACAAAAATGATTGCTCTATTTTAATGCCAAATGGACAAACCTTGCTAAAAGAAAAGAGATCTAGTGACAATTGCTATTGTCTTGAAGCTAGTGTTATCTCTTGCAATATGTCCAAATGTGAGGAAGTTGAGTTGTGGCAGCAAAGACTTGGCCACATGAACAATCGAGATTTGAGGATCTTATATAAGTTCAAGGTTGTGCGTGGCTCCCTACGCTTGGGAAGAAAGTCGATGGCGTTTGTGGACCTTGTCAACAAGGGAAACAAACCAAAAGTATGCACAAGAAAGGCAAGTATCTCGCCACTAAGGAGCCATTAGAGCTTCTACATATGGACCTTATGGGTCCCATGCAAATCGAGAGTCTCGGTGGCAAGAGATACATTTTTGTTTGTGTTGATGATTTCTCTAGATTTACATGGACATATTTTCTTAGAGACAAATCTGAAACATTTGAAAATTTTAAAATGCTTTGCACTAAAATTCAAAATGAAAAGAACTCACACATTAAACGCATCAAAAGGATTAGGAGTGACCATAGGAGGGAATTTGAAAATGCTTGTTTTGAAAGCTATTGCAATAGCTTAGGCATTTCCCATGAGTATTCGGCTCCTAGAACTCCTCAACAAAATGGGGTTGTTGAGAGGAAGAATAGGGTTCTTCAAGAGATGGCCTGTGTGATGTTGCTTAGCAACAATGTCCCTAGTAACCTTTGGGCCGAAGCTGTCAATACGGCTTCCTACATAGGAAATAGAGTCTTCCTAAGGCCCGATACTAGGCAAACCTCCTATGAATTATGGAAGGGTAGGAAGCCAAATGTTAGCTACTTCCTCTCATTTGGGAGGAAATGCTACATTCTAAATGACCGAGATCAACTTGGCAAGTTTGATGCCAAGAGTGATGAGGGGATTTTCATTGGCTATGCCCTTAATAGTAAGGCCTATAGAGTTTTCAATTTAAAAACTCGAAGTGTCATGGAATCATCTTATGTTGTCATAGATGATTGTAGGCCTAAGATTAGAGACCATGAGGAGGAGGTCATTGTGCTTGATGATACATTCTTGGAGAAGAATGGTGAGACTTCAATTGATGTGAAGTCAAGTTTTGATGAAGAGGTCATTCAACCTCTTGATAGAGATCCATCCTTGGACTCTAAAGAACCCGCTCCATGGGTTAGACATTTCCACAACAAGAATGACATTCTTGGAGATATGAATGAGGGTGTTAGGACTAGGCGTCAAATAGCTAATCAAATTAGCTATACTTGTCACACCTCTCAAATTGAACCCAAAAAGGTTGATGAAGCCTTGAATGATGAGTTTTGGGTTCTTGCCATGCAAGAAGAGCTAAACCAATTTGAAAGAAATGAAGTTTGGACTCTAGTTCCTTGACCTAAGGACACTAATGTCATTGGCACCAAATGGGTGTATAGGAACAAGTAGGACGAAGATGGCAACATTGTGCGCAATAAGGCTAGACTTGTGGCACAAGGATACTCTCAAATTGAGGGTATTGACTTTGAGGAGACTTTTGCTCTGGTTGCCCGTCTTGAGTCCATAAGGCTTCTTTTATCCATATCATGTGTGCACAAGTTCAAATTGCATCAAATGGATGTTAAGAGTGCCTTCCTCAATGGTTTCTTGCATGAGGAAGTGTTTGTTGAGCAACCCAAGGGGTTTGTGGATCCACACCACCCCAACCGTGTCTATCGCCTCAAGAAGGCTTTATATGGGTTGAAACAAGCGCAGAGGGCTTGGTATGAGCGCTTCACTCTCTATCTTGTTGACAATGGCTACTCAAGAGGTAGTGTTGACAAGACTTTGTTCATCAAGTGCAATAAAGATAAGCTTTTTATAGCTCAAATATATGTTGATGATATTGTTTTTGGCTCCACCAACAACTCCAAAGTCCAACAATTTGTTGATGTTATGTCTCATGAGTTTGAGATGAGTCTTGTTGGGGAGCTCAATTACTTCCTAGGTTTGCAAATCAAGCAATTGCATGATGGGATTTTCATCTCCCAAGCTAAGTATGCAAAGAACCTAGTGAAGAAGTTTGGCCTTAAGAATGCTAAACATTGTGACACACCCATGAGCACCACCTTGAAACTAAGCAAGGATGCTAGTGGCAAGAGTGTGGAACAAAGTCTTTATCGTGGCATGATTGGTAGCTTGCTTTACTTGACCGCAAGTAGGCCCGATATAGCCTTCAGTGTGGGTGTGTATGCTAGGTACCAAGTGGATCCCAAGGAATCCCATCTCTCCCCCGTGAAGAGAATCATTCGATATGTGAATGGGACATCCAACTATGGGATATGGTACTCTTTTGACACTAATGCTAGCTTAGTTGTCTTTAGTGATGCAGATTGGGCAGGAAATTGTGATGATAGGAAGAGTACATCGGGTGGTTGATTCTTCCTAGGCAACAACTTGGTCTTATGGTTTTGCAAGAAGCAAAATTCCATCTCTCTATCCACAGCTGAAGCGGAATACATAGCTGCCGGGAGTGCTTGCACACAACTCCTTTGGATGAAGCAAATGCTTGTGGATTATGGCTTCGATCAAGGTATTCTAACCCTTTATTGTGATAACATGAGTGCAATTAACATTTCAAAGAATCCGGTTCAGCACTCTAGGACAAAGCATATAGACATTATGCATCATTTCATTAGAGAACTAGTTGAAAACAAATGCATTGCACTTGAGCATGTGGGCACTAATGATCAACTAGCGGATTTATTTACAAAGCCCTTAGACTCAACTAGGTTCAAGTCACTTAGTAGGTCTATTGGAATTTGTCATATGCCTTGATGAGTTTTGGAAATTGACCCCTTATGGGGAGCTCAAGCAAAGAGAGCAACCTTGCATGTTGAAATAAGCAAAAACTTGATCAACTTTATGCTTCTTTAATAATTGCTTGAGTATTTTTGGTTGTGCTTATATATATTCTTATATGGCTTTTTACTCAATAAGTGTTCCTTGCTTGGTTTGTAATCCATGTCACCTCTATGTTCAAACATGCATTTTTGGATTAGGAGAATTGATTGGGAAGTACATTTGAATGACCTAAAATTTATCTCCATGACATGTGACTTGATTTTGACATGCTAAAATATTATGCATGAATTGTGTGTGCAAATGTGTGTGGAAGCACCTTGACAAAGCTAAACTCAATAAGGACCTTGTGTCCATGCAATAAATAAGGATGTCTCATCCAATTTAGCTTTGGGTCTTTTCTTAATGGTTGAACAAGACAACAACCAATAAGGATTCTATATCCATTCAATTAATAAGGATTTTATATCCATGTCTCGATTGACCATTAAGGATCGACATGGTTGCTTGTGTGTGCTCAAATTTTTAAAGCTATATCTTGTTCAATTATGGCAAAAGGGTACAAATTGGTTTGAATTCCTTTGGAACCTTTTTGACGTTCTCTTTGCCAAATACCATTTGCTTGACCTTTGATGTTACATGTCTTACATCCTAAGCAACTAAGTCACACATTTTTTTCTTAAAAATAAACCCTCAATGATTCTCTCTCAATTACTTAAGTTGCATAAAGTTGTTGTATATGATTATGCACTTATCTTGCAAATAACTCTCTTTGCTGAAGTGACCCGGTTGGGGAATACTCCTTTGCCTATCTCATGACAAAAAGGGGGAGTAATGTGGTTTATTTAAGGGGGTTGCATATTTGGAGGGATTGTCCCATTGAGGGGGAGTTAACCTATTTAGGGGGAGCATTTGCATGTTGCATGTTCCAGTTTTCTTTTATTATGCAAACTGCTTTTATTTATTGTCTCTCTTGATCACCTCACATACACTTGTCTTGGAAAGTGTGGTCTCATTGTTTTGTAGGGAAGGTGGCTATTCTACAAGAGCTTGAAGTTTTGAAGACCTAGTATCTAGGTATCTATTTGTAATGTAGAATATCTTTTTGTTGACCTCTTGTTTTTATTTTTTTTGTGAGGATGATTTGTAAGTGGTGGTTTTGTCATGAAATAGCCAAAGGGGGAGATTGTAAGTTCCTCATATTTTGATTGGCTTATTTCGTTGACAAACAACATTGGGGATTAATTTTTGTAAGGGTAAATTAGGCCTCATGGGTGTGATCAAGCTTCAAGGACATCATTTCTCTCAAGAGCACTTCAAAGGTATCTCACTTGTTTAACTATCTTTGAAGAGATCTAGTTGCACACACTCACTTGCATGCATTATGTTCTTATCTTCATGTAATTGAATGATGTATTGTATGCCACTTATCACTCTCCACACTTGCACTTTTTGCATATCACTTAGTGTGTTGAGTTTTCCCCGAAAAGAGAATTTCCTCTCTTAAGCGCGGCCTAGACCCCTTGGCATGACATGCCTGCACCGCGGCATATAGAGCGGTATACCTCAGTAGGGTCATGCTTCGTGCACCGCTTCATGTGTACTTGCACCCATGGCGGTCCAAGTCGCGATATTGTCCAGTAGGCCACTGTTGCCCATACCGCGGCCTGTGCACCTGCATGCACAGCGCCCTACACCGCGTTGCTGTCTAGACGGTGCACTGTTGTGTGTACTGCGGTCTGGACACTTGCCTGTGACGCGGTCCATCAAGCGGTATTGACGGGTTTTTATGCCCTAAGTTCAAAACAACACAGTTTTGACTAGGGCTCCCACATATATATTCTCTCTTCTTCCTTGCTCGTTTTTGTGAGTTCAAGAAGCCATTTTTGAGAGACCAAGCTTCCTTTAGAGAGAGAAACTCCCAAGAACTCATCTTTACTCAACCAAACACAAATCCATGTGCATCTAACATCTTACAAGCATCATCTCATCATGGATTCTTCTTGCTTTTATTGACTAGGTAACTTGAACATGCCCTAAATCTCTTTGTATTTATTTATGTTCTTGTTTGCCTAGGGTTAGCTTTTTTATATGAATTTATTGCATATCTTTATGTTTAATGGCATTTATAACATGTTTGAGTTGTTGTGTGTTGGTTGAGAGCTTTGTTCATTGATAGCTAGCATTTAGGACGATTTTACCCTTCTAGCTAAATCTTCATGCATTTGCATTTAGATATTGATATCTAGGAGTTGCACTCATTGACATCTTTAAATCCCTAGATAAGCACTTGGTGTAGCCTAGCATTAATTGCATGATAGAATATTGTCACATATTCACATAGGTTGCTTTATCTCTTCATTGGTTGTTAAGCTTTGTGGCTAAGTTGATTAGTGCACAAGCTTGTGGCCTAGAATCACTATTAAAGGCCCGTTGGGTAGAGTGAAAGGGTTAGTGACCAAGTAGGTGTGACTTGAGGTCAACCTAGGTTGTAAACTTTCATTCAAATAGGGGATTTGAGGACCGTATGTGGCTAGAAGGATAACCCGTGAGTTTTACCCAGTGGAGGGTTTCTCACGTAAATCAATCATTGTGTTTTTATTGTTTTCCGCATGTTTATGTTGGATTGGTTGATTACAAATATGGGGTAGGATTATTAAAATTGATTAAGTCGAAAAGTTGACAAGAAATTGACTAAAACCTTTTCACCCCCCCTCTAGGTTGTATTAGACACACTTTGTGTTATTTCACTCACTATACTATCATTTGTAACCCCAAGTGTGTTTATCCATGTGCCTCAATGCTTATCAATAATCACACGATGAATGTAGGGTCCTTTACACTCACACAAATCCAAACCTCTCTCAACAATGAGCTTTTTAGTACCCATAACTCCCAAAGGGTTTAACTTATTGGTTTTGGGTTTTTTAAAGGTAGATGTATCGGGTTTGTGTTTGTCTATGGGTTTTTGGGGGTTACTAAATATAGTAAACTTGTTTCTTCCCATAGCTTTGATATGAACCTCACCAAGAACAGCGTGACCCGAAACCAATATATGGTAGCAAGAATCGTTTTCTAGATTCAAGTTTATAAGTAAGAACAATATAGGACCGTGTACCGTGACCCGTTATCTATAATGAGATAAGAACCAACGATATCAAGAAAGTGATAGATGCCACACTCAAGAACAAGAAAGAAAGGTGAGTGATAAGTCAATTCTCGGAACCAAAGAGAAAATTCTCTCTATTTTCATTCAAAATCAAGTCTACTGAAAATTACATCAGTTGGCTCCTTATAAACTAAAACTCTAATCGAAAAGAAAGGAAACAAGATATTCGGCCATTATGGCCTTACAATCAGAAAACTAAATTGGGCAATAATTACCTTACAAACGGGAAAGAAAATAAAAGACTAAAACACGCAACTATTGACTTGTTCCCTATTTGGAAGGCTAAATCTGGAAACAAATCAGCCCCTTAATTTGGGAAACAAATTACCTCTTATTCTTAGGAAAATAAAATAGGAAAATGCTGAAATATGGATTTCCTCCAACCATACGCTGCCCATGTTGTGCCATATGCCCAAACTCTTCTCTTATTCGGCCCAATCAATTGTCTTGATTATGTTAACTAAGCCTTGGTCTTCATGTGGGCTTATCTTGGACTTCAACAATTCAACAGCAGCCCAAGTATCTTGAATCAGGCCATGCCCTTGTTATTGGCCAAACCGGAACATGCAATGGATCCCTTGGTGTAGCTCCCTTATTCTCATCATTCCCTCCCTCTTGAAAAGGATTTGTCTTCAAATCGTCACCTACATAAAAAAGAGACAAATCAGAAATATTAAAGCTTGCACTAACATTATACTCACCAGGAAGGTCTAGCTTGTAGGCGTTGTCATTGATCCTTTCAATCACTTGAAATTGGCCATCTCCTTGTGGAAGTAGTTTAGAACGCCGCTGAACTAGAAACAGTTCCTTCCTCATATGTAACCACACCCAATCACCAGGTTCAAACACAACTTTCTTACGCCCTTTATTTGCATGGTTGGCATATTGCTCAGTTCTCCTCTCTATGTTTTGCCGAGTCTTTTCATGGATTTGCTTAACAAAATCTGCCTTCTTCTTCCCATCCAAGTTAACATGCTCATTCACAGGTAAAGGAATTAAATCCAAAGGAGTCAATGGGTTAAAACCATACACAATTTCAAAAGGAGAAAAATGAGTTGCAGAATGCACACTCCTATTATAAGCAAACTTTACATGCGGCAGACAATCCTCCCATGTTTTCAAGTTCTTTTGTATTATAGCACGCAACAAGGTAGATAAAGTCCTATTAACTACTTCAGTTTGACCATCAGTTTGTGGATGACAAGTAGTAGAAAATAAAAGTTTAGTTCCTAACTTACACCACAAAGTCTTCCAGAAGTAGCTTAAGAACTTAGCATCTTTATCCGAAACAATGGTCTTAGGCATGCCATACAATCTCACAATTTCTTTAAAAAACAAATCAGTAATATGTGATGAATCATCAGTTTTATGACAAGGAATGAAATGTGCCATTTTAGAAAACCTATCAACAACCACATATATAGAATCTCTACACCTTTTGACCTAGGCAAACCCAACACAAAATCCATAGAAATATCAATCCAAGGTCCACTAGGTATAGGCAAAGGAATATACAATCCATGAGGTTTAATCCCAGACTTAGCTTGTCTACATGTAATGCATTTCTCACAGATTCTTTCTACATCACATTTCATATGAGGCCAAAAAAAGTGTTCATGCAAAACATCTAGTGTCTTGGCTTTACTAACATGCCCCTTCAAACCTCCCCCATGAGCTTCTCTAAAAAGCAATTCATGCAAAGAACTCTTAGGCACACATAATTTAGTTTCTCTAAACAAAAACCTATCATGCCTATAAAACTTGCCAAATGCAACCTTTTCACATGCATTGAATACATTGCCAAAATCAGAATCTTCCATATACAATTATTTGATGTAGTCAAAACCAAGCAATCTAGCATCCAAAGTAGAAAGTAAAACGTACCTTATAGACATAGCGTCAGCGACCACGTTTTCCTTACCTTTTTTATACTTGATCACATATGGAAATGTTTCAATGAACTCCACCCACTTGGCATGCCACTTATTTAGCTTGTGTTGCCCCTTTAAATGCTTCAAGGACTCATGATTCGTGTGAATCACAAATTCTTTCGGCCAAAGGTAGTGTTGCCAAGTTTCCAATGCCCTAATCAAAGCATACATCTCCTTGTCATAGGTAGGATAATTCAAGGCTGCTCCACTTAACTTCTCATCAAAAAATGCAATGGGACGTCCTTCTTGCATTAGAACAGCTTCAATACTTATTCCTGAAGCATCACACTCAATCTCAAAAGCTTTAGCAAAGTCAGGCAAAGCAAGCAACGGTGCATTAGTTAATTTTTCCTTAATCAAGTTAAATGCCTTTTCTTGTTCATTACCCAACTTAAAACCCACATTCTTTTTGATAACTTCAGTTAAAGGTGCGGTTAGACTACTAAAATCTTTCACAAACCTCCTATAAAAACTAGCCAACCCATGAAAACTTCTCACTTGTCCCACGTTTGTAGGTTTCGGCCACTCCTTAATTGCCTTAACCTTTTCTTCATCAACCCCAATTCCCTTGGCACTAACAACAAAACCCAGAAATACAAGTTTATCGGTGCAAAAGGTACACTTTTTGAGGTTAGCAAACAACTTTTTTGTTCTTAAAACACCTAAAACAAGTTTTAAATGTTTAACATGCTCATCCAAGTTTTTGCTATAAATCAGAATGTCATCAAAGTAAACAACCACAAATTTTCCAATAAAAGCAAGCAAAACATGGTTCATTAATCTCATGAAAGTACTTGGTGCATTAGTTAATCCAAAAGGCATAACTAACCACTCATATAAACCATATTTTGTTTTGAAAGCAGTTTTCCACTCATCACCTCATTTCATCCTAATTTGATGATATCCACTTTTAAGATCAATTTTAGTAAAAACAATAGAACCATGCAATTCATCAAGCATATCATCTAATCTAGGAATAGGATGGCGATACTTTATAGTGATATTGTTGATGGCACGACAATCAACGCACATCCTCCATGTTCCATCCTTCTTAGGCACAAGCAAAACGGGAACCGCACAAGGACTCATGCTCTCACGCACATACCCATTTTCCATGAGCTCACTAACCTGCCTTTGAAGTTCTTTTGTCTCCTCGGGATTACTTCTGTATACTGGTCTATTCAGGATGGGTGCTCCAGGTACAAAGTCAATTTGGTGCTCAATCCCCCTTATTGGTGGTAAACCAATAGGCATCTCTTCGGGAAACACTTCATCAAAGTCCTGCAAAAGAGAAACAACAACACTAGGCAATGAAGGGTTAATTTCATTAGTACTAAAACAAGCCTCTTTGTTCAAAAGTACAATCATTGGCTGATTTGAAAACAAAGCCTTTTTGATCTCACTCTCTCTTGCATAAAAGCTCAATTGTTTTCTCTTTTTTTATTCTCATCATCCATTTTTTCTTTTTCACTTTTTTTTCTTTTTTCGCTGTTTCAGACTCTCTTTCTTTTGTCTCTCTTTCTTTTGAACTCTCACTCTCCTTTTTTACATCTTTTTTTTAACCTCACTTGATCTTCATACACTTGTCTTGAGGTTAAAGGACAAGAGTGATTGACTTTTTATTGAGTACAAAGGAGTATCTATTGGTATATCCTTCATGAGTCACATGTCTATCAAACTGCCAAGGTCTCCCCAAAAGGATATGGCCCGGCGTTCATTGGTACCATGTCACAAAGGACTTCATCTTTGTATTTTCCAATTCAAAACGTCACCAACACCTATTTAGTCATCTTTATTTCCCCATAATCATTTAACCATTGTAGCTTATAAGGTTTTGGGTGCTTCAAAGTGGCCAAATTCAGTTTCTCCGCAAAACTAGTGCTAGCCATATTAATACAACTCCCCCCATCAATGATCATGCTACATACCTTATCATTAACATGGTAGCGGATGTGAAATATGTTGTCACATTGTATCTCATCATCTTCCTTGGCTTGAGCACTTAGAGCTCTTCTTGCCACCAAAAGCTCTCCATCCACCGGATATTCAATGTCACTTGCATCCTCCAAAGGCAGCTTGGACTCATCATCAGATTCACCCTCAGATTCGATATCACCATCATTCTTCAAAACCATTACTCTCTTGTTTAGGCTTTGAGATGTAATATGACCTGCTCCCAAACACTTAAAGCACTTAATGTCACGGTTCTAGAAGGTTGAGAATCTGATTTACCTTGATTTAATGTGCCTCCGGCCTTATGATCTTTGGAAAGTTCGGTCTTGGCCTTGAAACTAGGCTGGTCATCCCTTTTGCTCCAATTCGATTTCTATGATGATGAAGAACCCGAATTTTGCCCAACCCGTGTGGAACTCTTCCTCTTCAACTGTTGTTCCACCTTAATGGCCATGTGTACCATATCAGTCAATTCAACATAATGTTGCAACTCCACTACATTTGCAATGTCTCGGTGTAGTCCACTTAAGAACCTAGCCATAGTAGCCTCTCGGTCCTCCTCTACATCAGATCGAATCATGGCTATCTTCATTTCCTTGTAGTAGTCTTCAATACACTTAGACCTTTGAGTAAAAGTTTGCAATTTTTGAAACAAACCCCTATAATAGTGACTTGGAATGAAACACTTCCTCATGACAGCTTTCATCTCCTCCCAAGTCTCAATAGGACTTTCTCCATTCCGTCTCCTACTCACAATCAGTTGATCCCACCAAACGATAGCGTAATCAGTGAATTCTATGGCAGCCAAATTCACCTTCTTCAATTCGAAATAGTCATGGCAGTCAAAAACCAATTCTATTCTCTTCTCCCACTCTAAATAAGCTTCAGGATCAGTTTTAACTTGGAAAGTTGGGATCTCCACCTTTATACTACCCAAATTATGATCAAACCTCTCTCCATACCTATTGATCGTGCCTAAATTGTTGTATATTTCAGCCCTCATTCCTATTCCTTTGTCTCGTTCTTGTGTGTATTTTCTATATATTTTATGTCTAATAGGCTCGTTTGTGCTAATTGCAGGCAATATATGTAATTCTGGTGTTAGAAGCTAATTGCAGTGGTTCCGGTAGAAAATGGGCAAAAGGAAAGACAAAGGATCATAAGCAGCTCTACAGTGCGGGTCAAGTGCGGGTCGTAACTGCACTCCAACTGCACTCCTTCCCACAGCCGGAACCTGAATCATAAAGGAAAGATAAAGTACGGGTAAAGTGCGGGTCATCCAACCGCACTCCACCCGCACTATTGCTCAAGACAGAGGATCTGATTTGCACCTGACACTAAAGTGTGGGTAAAGTGCGGGTAATCCAACCGCACTCCACCCGCACTGTTGCTCAAGACAGAGGAGTGGATTTACACTTGACACCAGAGTGCGAGTACAGTGCGAGTAAAGTACGGGTAAAGTGCTGGTAATCCAACCGCACTCCACCCGCACTGTTGCCCAGATCAGAGAAAAGAAGATGAAGAAAACCCATATAGTGCGGGTACAGTGCGGGTAATTCACCCACACTCCACCTGCATTCTGCACGCAACAGTTTCTGGTTTCAAGCTTAAGTGACCTATTTTTCTATCCCCTATAAATAGAAAAGGATGGTGTAAGGACCTCGATCTTATGATTGGCTTATTTCATGACAAACCACCACATTGAGGATGATTGTGTAATGGGTAGCTTAGGTCCGCATCGGCAAGCTTCCAAGCATCTCCATGACTTCAAGAGCAAAAGGTATATTCACTTGACTTTGTCTCTTGAAGAGTTTAGGTGCACACACATACTTCATGCATGTTTTGTTTATCTTGCATTTGTGTTCTTTATTGTTTGTATAAGTGTGCATCTTTTTCTAAAACACTCACTAGCTTACATTAGATATCATATCTTGCATTGTATCTTAGTTGGTAACATGTTTGACATGTTAATTGTGCTTCACTGTGTGCATCTCACTCACTTCACACTTGCACAACATTCATGTAAGATTGACTTTTGTCTTGAGTGTTAAAAAGGGATTTTTCCCTTTGGCGCGGCCTAGACCGCTCGGCAGGCTTTGCTTGCACCGCAGCGCACGGAGCGGTATTCTCCAGTGCGTCATGCGCGACGTGGACCGCGACCTGTGCACTTGCACGCACAGCGGTCCTAACCGCGGTGTTGTCCAGACGGTGCACTACTGTATGTACTGCGGTCTGGACACTTACCTGTGCCGCGGTCTAGCAAGTGGTTTTGACGGGATTCTGGTTCCCAAGTTCAAAACGATGTAGTTTTAACTAGGGCTTCATATATATTCTTCCTCTTCTCTTCTTGGCCGACTAAGAGCTTAAAAATTCATTTTTAGAGAGAGGTTAGAGCTCCTAGAGAGAGAAAGCTTCAAGAAAGCATCTTTGACTCTCCAAACCCAAAACCCATCTCCATCTTGCATCATTCAACATCATTTGAGTATGGGTCTCCATTGTTTCATGACTAGGTAAGCAAGAACTTCTTTGAATATCATTTATTGTTCTTCTTACTCTAGATTAGGTATTTATTGCATGATTAAATACCTAGACTCTATTATTGCATATTTATGAGTCTTGATAACATGATTGGGTTTGTATTTTGATAGCTTAATTGATTAGGTCATTTTTGCCTAAAAGCTAGGTCATAAACATTCTTTTGTGATTCATTGATAACTAGGTTGAAATATTGATTCTTAATCAACTAGTTAAGCTTATTGAATGTTTATGCATATTTTGTGTAACAATTAGTTTGTTGGAAATTCTCTACAAATCTAATTGAGTTTGTTTGTTGATAGACTTCTGTCTAAGACTTGCATTTAGTGAATGATTAAATGTCTTGTCTTAATCACATGAATATATGCGAAATTTATGTTGAATACATTGTGAGCATATTTGTTGATTCATTGTGATTGTTTGTGATAGCTAGGATTGGTTGTTATTGATAACATCTAGCTAAGTCTTTATGCCTTGCATTTAGACATTTGACAACTTGGATTTGTTTCTACAAACTCCTAGTTGAGCAATTTGTGTTGTCTAGCATAATTTGCATTGAGCATCATTTACATGATCACATAGACACATAATTCTCTTCATTGAGTCAAAGTCTTGTGGCTTCGGGGTGAAGTTGCACAAGCATTGAAGTCTTGCAACCAAGTTGTGGTTGGCAAGCATTGGTCAAGAATCCATTGTAAAAGGCCTGCGGGTAGAGTAGGAGGTGCTCACGCCAATAGTAGTGTATCAGTGGATATCACTAGGGATTGAACCAAGAGTGGCGAGTGGTAGTGTCCATAGCCTGAGGTTATCTAGAGTGAGAGTCCGAGCATCACTTGAAGGTGTAACGTTTTACTCATATAGTGGATTTGAGGATCGTGTGTGGCTAGGAGGATAGCCCGTGGTTTTTCCCTTTGTTTAAGGGTTTCCACGTAAAAATCAAGTGTTATTTATTATTCCGCACTTTACACTTGATTTTGTATGTTTGATTTAATTGGGTTATTTGTTTAATATTGACTAATCGAAAAATTGGTAATAATCGATTAACAACCCATTCACCCCCCCCCCCCCCCCCCCTCTAGGTTGTAGACACACGCTAAGAGTGTATTTTCAGATGGGAACGAAACAAAAGGATCACCATATCTCCCAACACTTGTATTCTAAGCTAGTAACACTTCTCCCTATCATCCAAACCATCTCTACTCAATCAAAGGCAACTTGGAGATTTGGATTCAAGCTTCAAGGAAGGAGATCAATCTTCAAGGGTTATCTCTCTACTCTCTCTTAGTTTATTGGTTTGTAATAGAACATGAGTAGCTAAAATACCCCACTATGGGGTTGATGTTATTTGTTTGATGGATATTTGGGCTTTGTAAATAAACTCTATGTGTTATATTTATTTTATCTCTATGTTTTATTCCATTGCTTGAATTGATTTCCATTATTGATTTGCTTGGATACACCCTATTTGCATGATTGATTTGGATTACTTGAGTAGGCAATTAGGTTGTCTAATGCTCCATTGAATGGAAGGATTTCTGAAAATCCGGCTCTACAACCATGTCCTTAATCTAATCTTGAATTAGTGGCTTTCACTATACATCCTAGGTTAGCCACTTGTGAGAGAATTAGAAGCCTCCACTATACACCCTAGGTTGGCTACTTTAGTGATTTTACGAGAACTAACCTTCGAGTAGAATTCGGTTGATAACCTCAAGCCTCATCCAATCTCAAATGGGTGGCCTTCACTATACATCCTAGGTCGGCCACTTGTGAGGGAATTGGAAGCCATCACTATACACCCTAGGATGGCTACATTAGTAATAGGTTGAGCCATAGCTAGATAGATGAGCATTCATGGAAAATGTCCAGATTGAGTAACTAGCCATTGTTGGTTGCTTATGAGGGATTAGTCGCTAGTAGGAGGTTTTCACTATACAACCTAGGTTGACCTCTTGCTAGAGATATATACCAACACTATACACCCTAGGTTGTTACATTTGTCAATACATGCTTAATTGAGAGTTTGTTGCAATTGCCCCAATATTCACTTACGAGTCCATGAACTTCGTAGTTCCATCATCATTCATTCATCACTCCATTGTCATCCCATTTTATTTGCTTTCGTAGTTTAGTTTATATTGTATTTTCATTCACCATCACTTTGCTTTTATGCATACTAGTTATATTAATCCTAATCTTATCACCGCTACCCCGATCTCAGTGGACGACACCCGTGCTTACTGCTTTACTTGTATTTCTACTTGTCAACGCATCGCATAGGTTTTATAAATTGTTTTGTCTGACGGTTTTCTGACGGCAAAAACCTTCCCCATCAAATGGCGCCGCTGCCGGGGATCGGTGTGCGTAGTAGTGATTAGATTAGTTTTAATACTATTAGTTTATTAGTTGTTTTAAGTTTTGTTAGTTTCTTTTTATTGCTTTGGTAGTTTTTGTTTTTTGTTTGTTTCAGGACTCTATGGATTCCTTTTGGCAAAATTCAGGGTCAAGCTACGAGCCTAACGAGAATACCTACATCTCGTCATTCCAGTCAAATTCTGTTGAAGATCAACTAAGAAATTTCATGAAGAATCATGTGCGGGAGACTGAGCAGATGATAGCTTCTCAACAAGAAACTCAAGCCTTCATAAAAGAGAAAACCACCCAAATGCTCGAATCCGCCCAGCAGTCCACCCCGGTAAATCTGAGTTGTTTCCAAGTTAAAGCAACCAAACCGGTGGATTCCTCCAATTTCTTAAAAGAAGACATGTATAAGCTCCGAATAAAGTTTGAAGTGGAGCGAAGCAAGAGAATGGATGAGATGGACATGATGATCAAGATGAACCAAGAGTTAATGAGCATAAGCACAGAGCTAGTGTTAGAAAGGGGTGTGTTGAAGGAAGAGAATGAAGCACTTCAAGAGAGAGAAGCCTTGGGAATGGAAAAGGCGAGTAATCTCCAAGAGTTGAACAAGAAACTATTATTTGAAGTGAAGATGCTCAGGGTTGAGAATGGTACTCTCAAGAAGACAAATGGCGAAGTCTCCGACAAGAACAAAGAATTGGAAGAACGACTTGAGAGATTTGAAGCCGAAAAGAGTACCGCATCAAAGGATTTGGAGAACTTAGCGAGGCTATCAACAGATTTTGAAGATGAGATAGCTCACAAGTCGATGAAGATGCAAATAGAGGTTGATCGAAAAGCCAATGCCTTAGAGGAAGCAAAGGTAGCACTAAGCGAAAAGGAGGAGAAGGTCAAGGCGTTACAAGTGAAACAAATCAAACGTCCTCAAGACCAAGCATCAAAGGGGAGTTCCTCTAACTCTAATACCTTTTGCTATGCATGTTCTAGGATAGAGCATTATAAGGCTAAAAATTACAAGCCAAATCAACATAGGAAAACTAGAGGTCCTAGGAATAGATGGAGTCCACCTAGGGTCAAGAAAATATGGGTAAGGAAAGACCAAGTGCACTTATATAGAAACATGAAAAATGAAAAGATAATGAAGTCACCTAAATTTATTTGGGTAGTTAAAAATAGAGAATTTCCTAACTTGGTCAAACCACCCTTAGAGGACCCTAGCCTCTCCATGAATGCATCCCATTGAATAATTTTGATGCATGTAGTTAGTTTTATGTTTTATGTTGTTTAAATTCAATAAACTGTGATGTTGGGATAATTTGTTCGAATGCTATATTTTGTGGATATTTGCACATTGAATTTATTGATTATATTTGTGGATGAAAGAGCCAGAGGCTCTTGTGCAAGTATGAATGCATGTGCTTTATATTGTTTAATTCGGTTTGGGGGTTGTTCATGCCCCATTCCGTCAATTTTGATAAAATGCATGATGTTAAGCTTGACTTGTGCTTCAATGATATATTGCATGAATTGCCTTTATTTTGTGAGCCTTGTTTGAGTCACTTTTATTTTGTTGGGGCATTGATTGTGGTTGATTAGAGCCTAGGTTTGTTTGAGTCATGTTAGGTGCGTGCCGCTAGGCCAGATTCTCTTGTCTTCAACATTGAGGACAATGTTGGGTTTTGGTTTGGGGTTGTAGACGCCTTTTTTAGTCGTCTTTTGTGTCTTGAGTCATTTTTGTGTCTTATTTTCGAAAAAGTTGCTGCTTAGCCAGAATTTTGAGCTTATTTAGCTTGGTGAGATACCTGGAGCATAGTGTTTGTGGCGAATGTGTGTATGCTTTGAGTGCTTATTCAATAACTCTTAGTCACTTTAGGGGTCTCACTTGCACTTCATGGGCTAGTCTCATCTTCTAGTATCCAAGTTTAGGGAACTCGGTGCTCAAGCGCCCTGTTCTAATAGTGGAGATTTCCCTTGTGAGATCACAAACACAAGCCAAAAGCGTGTATATTTGAGGGAAAATGTTTTTCAAATCTGGAAACACTATTCAAACATCATGCATAGTCTCATCATGCATAGTCTCACCACATCAAAAATCATCATTTGTCATTGAACATGCATCATATATGTAGACTGCTTGACAAAAACTTTTATTCCCTTGGTAGATTGATCCTTTGAAGTGATTTTAGGCAATGTGTGTTTTAGCCACTCAAAAAGAAAGCCTAAATACTTCCCATTCCCATAATATGTGTGCTCCCAAGCCAATTTTGAAGCCAAACACATATAGACTTTTCCATTCTACACCCACGTTATCCATAACCCAAGCAACCTAAACATTTAGCCAACCCTCTCTTAATTGATCTTGTTGAGGCTTAAGAATGTAAAGTTGTGCTTTAATTTGATAAATGGCGTGTACCTAGGCAAGAGTAATGAGTTGTGAAAATGTGCATAGTAAAAAGGCATGAAAAGAAAAGAAAAGAAAAGAAGCAAAGAGTAACAAAAGAAAAATATGCTTCAAATGCCTTGTGTAAATTGTAAATGCTACTCAAACGGGTAACATGAGTAGTTAAAGATTGCACGTAGAGTCTAATTGTATGCCTGGACGCAATATTGTATTTGGAAGTGGAGTTGCACAAGAAATTAAATGCTTAAGCGTAGAATGTATTGCCTTAACTTGGTTGATTAGTGATTGTGCCTAAATTCTCATTCTTCTAATCACCATTCACCTTGGCCACGTTACAACCAAATGGAAAGACCTAATTGATCTTAGGGGACGTCTAGATTGGGAATATTAGTTGATGAAAGCTCTTTCCACGTTCATGACACGTGATTCTTTCATGAGACTCACTCACTGAAAACAACGTTTATTCTACACTAAATGTATGTAACTAAGTTGATTCAGTTACATAAATTCATTGGCATACATGTTGCATGAGTGTGAACCTAGGTTCAGAGAGGAAAGATAAGAGAAAATCCATGTGAGAACCTAGCGTCGAAGCGAATTATGCTCGAGGTGTGAGAGTGAGTAGTTTCTGAGGCGAGGGCATTTTAAGTATGGGATTCTTGTTGTGCCAGTTTCCCTTGGGGTGCCTTCTAGTTGTTTAGAACATTTTGCATATGCTCATTCCTCACTCCCATTTGCTTTTGCATATCTCTCTGCTAGTTGGTTATGCAGCAAGTTTTTCTTTGTGTCTAGGAAAGTTCTTAGTTCAAGTCATTTTTAGTTTGTGTCTTATTTGTTTTAGATTATGTTTGCTCGAGGACGAGCAAATGTTTGGTTTGGGGGTGTTTGATCGTGCCTAAATTGTTGTATATTTCGGCCCTCATTCCTATTCCTTTGTCTCGTTCTTGTGTGTATTTTCTATATATTTTATGTCTAATAGGCTCGTTTGTGCTAATTGCAGGCAATAGATGTAATTCTAGTGTTAGAAGCTAATTGCAGTGGTTCCGGCAGAAAAGGGGCAAAAGGAAAGACAAAGGATCATAAGCAGCTCTACAATGCGGATCAAGTGCGGGTCGTAACCGCACTCCAACCGCACTCCTTACCACAGCCGGGACTTGAATCATGAAGGAAAGATAAAGTGCGGGTCATCCAACCGCACTCCACCCGCACTATTGCTCAAGACAGAGGAGCTGATTTGCACCTGACACTAAAGTGTGGGTAAAGTGCGGGTAATCCAACCGCACTCCACCTGCACTGTTGCTCAAGAAAGAGGAGTGGATTTACACCTGACACCAGAGTGCAAGTACAGTGCGAGTAAAGTTCGGGTAAAGTGCTGGTAATCCAACCGCACTCCACCCGCATTATTGCCCAGATCAGAGAAAAGAAGATGAAGAAACCCATATAATACGGGTACAGTACGGGTAATTCACCAGCACTCCACCCGCATTCTGCGCGCCACAGTTTGACCTATTTTTCCATCCCCTATAAATAGAAAAGGATGGGAACGAAACGAAAGGATCACCATTTCTCCCAACAATCGTATTCTAAGCTAGTAACACTTCTCCCTATCATCCAAACCATCTCTACTCAATCAAAGGCAACTAGGAGATTTGGATTCAAGCTTCAAGGAAGGAGATCAATCTTCAAGGGTTATCTCTCTACTCTCTCTTAGTTTATTGGTTTGTAATAGAACATGAGTGTTAGGATTATGCTCAATGGCAAGAGTGTAATATTGTAATTGACAATCTTCTCATATTAATAAAGTGAATTCTGGTTCTTACAATTACTTATAGCATTTGTTATTATAATTGTCAAGGTAAATAATCATAAGGTCAAAAGACTATGAGACATGAAGAATTGTTCATACATCCGGATATGTATGAGGTAGACACAATTCTTTAGTTAGTCTTGAATAACGTTCACAACTTAAGTTAAAGGTTTGGCACCTCTATCTTGTTAAAAGTGTAGAATTCTTTTACTAGCATTTAAGTGGGATCAAATGAATATGATGAGTCTAAAATCATCGAAAGGTTTTCGAGTAAAAGAATCTAGTGCACTAGGTGCATTGAACTGGATCACAATGAAATACTTTATCTAGAACCGTCGCTAGATATAAGTCTTTTCATTAAAGAGGACAATCGGAGAGTCTATCTTAATCCTGAGATAAATGATGGACTTATGGTTGCAAGTGTTATCATTAGAGCTATTAATGAGTACGATTATATAGCATAGTCTATCCTCGATAGTTTGGTGGTATAAATTTGTTAATCGATAGAGGACTTCATTTATAGATATGGACATCGTGGCTCCATTTATTAAATGAGAGTATAATATCATCATATGGATGTTTTGAGGTATTGGATCTTAAATCTCAACGTTGAGTTTTCAATAATGATTATTGAAAACATGGCTTCTGGACAAGTCAAAGTATCCAAGTTCGAAATGTGGTCATATGAGGAAATATGGTAACTTGGAGAGCTATAGGCGGTCTATGAGCTCTTGGCGATTATTGATATTATTCACGAGGATACACCATCTCCTATAAGATTGTCTAGGGTATGAATGAGAAACATCTCCTTATTCTATCTTTATTTAAGAGTTCAATTTTAGCTCTTTAGTGGAATGAGTTAAAATTAATAGATTGGACCTAAGTGAATCATTTGTTGATTGTGATTAGGTTGTGTCTATTGAAGCTTAAATTTAGATAGCCCGCCAAGATCCCCAATCCACACATATTTGCATGGATCACTTGATATATTCTACAGGGCCGATTTAAGGGTCCATCTAGAATTGTTTTTAATATATCAAGAATATAATATGTCTATTATTTAATTAATGGGCTGCACTATTATATTAATATATTAAAAAGAGACATGTGGGCTTGTTTCTTTTAGTAAGAATGGGTCTGGTTCACATGTGGGCTTTTATTTAAAGTCCAATGGATTAAATGAAATAAGAAAATAATATATGGCCCATTTATATAAGTGGGGCGGCAAGGTGTATATATTAACCTAATATATTATTTTGTTTCATTGTTTTAATTAAATAAGAATTAGTTATTTTATTAATTTATTGTTTAATTAAGAAACAAATCTTTTTCTGATCAGGAAATATATTTCCTAAAGTTATACTATTGGTAGTAGTATATTAAAAGTAAAAGACTTGTTTGATAAGAAAATAAATAATTAATTTTATTTATTTAATCAAATAAGAAGTCTTTTTATTTAGTCAATAAAAGAATAAAAATATCTATGAGTTGGGTTAGGTTTTGAAGTCTAAAGGTTGATGGAAATTAGGGTGCAACACAAACTCTTTTTGGTATGTGATTTGTGGCAACCCTAGTCCATTTAGAGGAAGATTTCGGCAATCCTAAATAGAAGAGGAAGCAAAATTTCGGCCACCTATATAATACCACATATAGAATTCGGCCACCATAGTTGATTGAATGATTCAATTTTTTCTTCTTCTTCTCAATTCATAGAAAAGGATAATTTTTATTCTACTAAACATAAAAGAGAGAAGAGATTATTTTTTTGATAGTACACTGATTGCTTGTTCATCAATAAGCTTGTATGTACAACATCGAATTAGGTTCACGCGAGTTTCGATCATTAGATTGAGAACTCAAAAGTGACCGGAATAATTTTTGTCTTCTTTTGATTGTTTTGTGACTAACAAAAGAAAAAGAAAACTTTGTTCATCCATTCTCAGGTTTGCAATTCAAAGAAAAGGGAGACCACGCTCCTAGGTGATTCACGTACGTGTTCGGATTGGAAGATCTCGCGGTACTATTCACGATCACTGTTCACGGGGGGGGGGTGGTTACTGTTCACGATCACTGTTCACGTTGGTACACATGTTCTTTTGATTGTTTTGTGACTAACAAAAGAAAAAGAAAACTTTGTTCATCCATTCTCAGGTTTGCAATTCAAAGAAAAAGGGAGACCACGCTCCTAGGTGATTCACGTACGTGTTCGGATTGGAAGATCTCGCGGTACTGTTCACGGGGTGGGGGGTACTGTTCACGCGGGTACTGTTCACAATCACTGTTCACGCGGGTACTGTTCACGGGCATCGGAAAAGATTTTACGGATTACCAATCGACGTAAGTCAATCGGATCACGCGTCAAGAGGTATTTAACTCTAACCGTATATATTTGAGTTTAATTAATTAAAAGGTTAAGGTTTAACTTTGAGAAAAATTTTAAAACCATACGAACTCTAATTTTCGTTTCTTCCGCTGCGTTTTATATCGATTTTTCCCTACAATGAGTAGCTAAAATACCCCACTATGGGGTTGATGTTATTTGTTTGATGGATATTTGGGCTTTGTAAATAAACTCTATGTGTTATATTTATTCTATCTCTATGTTTTATTCCATTGCTTGAATTGATTTCCATTATTGATTTGCTTGGATACACCCTCTAAGTATGATTGATTTGGATTACTTGAGTAGGCAGTTAGGTTGTCTAATGCTCCATTGATTGGAAGGATTTCCTGAAATCCGGCTCTACAACTATGTCCTTAATTTAATATTGAATTAGTGGCTTTCACTATACATCCTAAGTTAGCCACTTGTGAGAGAATTAGAAGCCTCCACTATACACCCTAGGTTGGCTACTTTAGTGATTTTACGAGAACTAACCTTCGAGTAGAATTCGGTTGATAACCTCGAGCCTCATCCAATCTCAAATGGGTGGCCTTCACTATACATCATAGGTCGGCCACTTGTGAGGGAATTGGTAGCCATCGCTATACACCCTAGGATGGCTACATTAGTAATAGGTTGAGCCATAGCTAGATAGATGAGCATTCATGGAAAAAGTCCCGATTGAGTAACTAGCCATTGTTGGTTGCTTAGGAGGGATTAATCGCTAGTAGGAGGTCTTCACTATACACCCTAGGTTGACCTCTTGCTAGAGATATATACCAACACTATACACCCTAGGTTGGTTACATTTGTCAATACATGCTTAATTGAGAGTTTGTTGCAATTGCCCCAATATTCACTTACGAGTCCATCAACTCCGTAGTTCCATCATCATTCATTCATCACTCCATTGTCATCCCATTTTATTTGCTTTCATAGTTTAGTTTATATTGTATTTTCATTCACCATCACTTTACTTTTATGCATACTAGTTATATTAATCCTAATCTTATCACCGCTACCCCGATCTCAGTGGACGACACCCGTGCTTACTGCTTTACTTGTATTTCTACTTGTGAACGCATCGCATAGGTTTTATAAATTGTTTTGACAGACGGTATTCTGACGGCAAAAACCTTCCCCATCACCTATTTTCTATATTCCCATACCTATCTCCTCTATTCCCATACCTATCTCATCTACCTCCCATTCCACGCCTAAATCTGCCTGCACCCACATTAGACATGTGATCATCCTCCTCTAGGTCATTCCCATAATCATCTTCATAGTAATTCCTAGGTGGGTTCCTTTCTCTTCGTTCCAGATTAGGAGCTCTGAATGGTGGCTCCTTCTGTGAACTAGACTCCACTTTGTCTAACCTATCGTTCACCTCGCTAAACTGAGTCTCCATTCGCGCCATGTGTTGTCGCATGGCTTTATACAAAAGATCGAGATCTACCTTTTCTGGTGTATCGTTGGACACACCTTTACTGTTATCGTGTGACATCTCTAAAATCTACAAAACAAACAAGAATTAGTAAGGGTCCGTCCTGTAGGCGTTTTTCGTTGACTGTTTTTCGAAAAGAAAAAAAAAACGAAAACAGTGTTTTTGGTTTCAGTTTCGAAATCCGAAAAACGCATCTGGTAGCACATATGAAAACCGTTTTTTAAATATAAAAACGGAAAAACGCGTCTAGTAGAATAATTGGAAAATTTTGCAATTATCTAACAAAAACAATTTCTCTGTTAATTACACAATCTCAATCCCAAAATTCTTCAAATTTCCCCAACACAAATTCTAATAATAATCATCCAACAATACCCACCTCCAAATTCAAGACTCTACATGTAATAAAATGCCTCCACAATTGGATCCCAGCACCAACAAAAGCTCCACAACAACAACAACAACAACAACAAGTAGTTGCTTATGGAAAATTTATGGAAACACAACAAACAGTTTGTTTTATATCAATCTATCACAAGAAAATTTACTGATGCACATTCAATTGAAAAAACCAAACAAACAAATCTCTCACTGATAAAACCAAACCTCAATCTCCAATCAAACAAATCCAAGAACTTCAATTATTTTATATAATACAAAACCCGATTCAGAATTTCAGATTCAAAATCACAACATCAAAACCCATCACAAATCAAACATTTGCTAAAAAAAACGTCTAGTTGAACAAGAAGAAGAAGAAGAAGAAGACGGCGAGCAGGAGACGAAGAAGACCAGCTGAAGAAGATCGGCGGCGAGGAGCGGCGAAGCAGAGCTGATCGGAGGCGCGAAGCAGAGCTGATTTGTGGCGAAGAGCGGCGAAGCAGAGCTGATCGGAGGCAATGAGGTGCGAAGCAGAGCTGATCGACGGCGACGAACGGCGAAGCAGAGCTGATCGACGGCGACGAGCGGCGAAGTAGAGCTGATCGGCGGCGACGAGCGGCGAGAGGGAGCTGATCAATGGCGGCGCGACGGTGAAGGAAGAACGAAGATAAAGATGAGAAGGAAGCAGATCAGGCGAAGAAGACGATGGAGAGATGAGAGTTGTGATGATCGGCAGAGAGAGAGAGAGAGAGAAAGGTCGTCGCCGGCGGCACCAATGCCGCAGATCATCGCCGGAAGAAGAAGAAAAAGAAGAAGAGTGACGAAGGAGAAGATGAAGAAGAATTGAGGAAGAAGAAGATGGAGTCTGATGGGGAAATCAAAGAAGAAGAAAAAAATAAAAATAAAAACTGATTTTTTATTAAAGTGAAAAACAAAAAAAAAAACAAAAACAAAAAACGAAAAACAACTTTCAGATGTTTTTCAAATTTTTCACTTTTAACACTAATTGTGTTTTTCAATTTTTTTTTGTTTTTCGAAAATAAAATGAAAAACGGTTAAACGAACGCGAATTCGAAATCGTTTTTGGAAAACAAAAACGAAAACAAAAAAAAAACAGCTGCAGGACGGGGCCTAAACCTCACAAACACTCTCTCACGTGTTTACCCTCAAAGATGGTGGCACTCACACTCGTGTTTCACTCAATTATTTTGGCTTTTACCCTTTGATGAGCTCACACTCTCTTGCCTTTTTCCACTATTTGTTCACTCTTTCAGTTCCTTTTTTTATATCAACCCACGAAATCAAGAAAAGGAATAAAAAAATAGTTGATATAAGTTCAACTACACGACCTTACAAAGAAAAAATTTTGTACTCTTTTTTTTGGACCTTGATCTTTTTTTTTGGACCTTGATCTTTTTTTTTGGACCTTGATCAAATGGACTCAAGCAAGGCTTTGGTATTTTTTTTACTGGACTTGATCAATCAGAATCAAGTTTGTGAATTTTTATTTTAAACAAACGAAATCAGGGAAGAAGAAGAACAAGGATAGATTAAACCTAAGTTTAGAAACCTACGCTCTGATACTAATTGATATGAACCTAACCAAGAATAGCAAGACCTGGAACCAATATATGGTAGCAATGATCATTTTCTAGATTCAAGTTTATAAGTAAGAACAATCTAGGATCATGACCCGTTATCTATAATGAGATAAGAACCAACGGTATCAAGAAAGTGATAGATGCCACACTCAAGAACAAGAAAGAAAGGTGAGTGATAAGTCAATTCTTAGAACCAAAGAGAAAATTCTCTCTATTTTTCATTCAAAATCAAGTCTACTGAAAATTACATCAGTTGGTTCCTTATAAACTAAAACTCTAATCGAAAAGAAAGGAAACAAGATATTCGGCCATTATGGCCTTACAATCAGAAAACTAAATTGGGCAATAATTGCCTTACAAACGGGAAAGAAAATAAAAGACTAAAACAAGCAACTATTGACTTGTTCCCTATTTGGAAGGCTGAATCTGGAAATAAATCAGCCCCTTCATTTGGGAAACAAATTAACTCTTATTCTTTGGAAAATAAAATAGGAAAAATGTTGAAATAGGGATTTCCTCCAACCATACGCTGCCCATGTTGTGCCACATGCCCAAACTCTTCTCTTATTCGGCCCAATCAATTGTCTTGATTATGTTAATTAAGCTTTGGTCTTCATGTGGGCTTATCTTGGACTTCAACAATTCAACATCAGCCCAAGTATCTTGAATCAGGCCATTGAGTGCTTCTTTGAATCTCTTAGCCCTTGCCCTTGTTATTGGCCAAACCAGAACATGCAATGGATCCCTTAGTGCAGCTCCCTTATTCTCATCAAGCTTTGAGTGAAAGGTCACTAAACACAAAAACAAACATGATTGGAAAATACAAAGCAAGTTAGTGATCAAAAACACCTATAAAGGCATATAGTGAAATAATGAATCACAAAATAAGATAGGAAATATGCATTCTCAATATTGAATATTCTAAACAAAGATATGCCAAGTATATCAAAATAAATAATGTGAACATATCATTAAAGAGAAATAGTTCAATATACTATGCTCCCCCTCAATAAATGCTCTATCTAAGATCAAGATAGGATATTGTTTACAATGATATCCGCACAATCACACACTCAAGTAATTTTAAAGAAATCAAACAAAATAAGCTCCACAAACTATGAGAGACATACTAAGATTTTCAATCTCTCTCATAATTCTTCTAAAATTGCTAGCAAACCAAATACACTTAAAAGCAAAATAACTGTGTGTGTGAGATCGCTTCAACCATATATAAAGGAGTAATTGGATCATCAACATGCAAACCATATCAACATCTATTCATCTTAAGCTTTTCCATAAAACGTCAAACCGATTATCATCCGGAATTTTATCTTTAAGAGAATAGTTCTCAACATATGAGTGTGTGTGCATGTGGTTTGTCAACCCTTTTATATTTTTCAACCTGAGCATTTCCAATTTTCAACTATACTCATTTAAGGTTTTTGAAGCTTGAAATCAAAGAATTTTTTTATTGATTCTTTTTCAACACTTCTTTGATTTTTTTAAAAACACTTTATGATGGCTTTCACTCATCATAATGGTGTAGCCCTTTCCTATATTGGGCAGTTGCATAACCACTATGTGTAGCTCTTTCTATGAAGGTGCTCATTGAGTTCTATGTAGTTACCGAAGCAAAATGGATACTAACCATAGGTCATTTTTCATGTACTAGTCATAAGACTACAAGGTGTATCCATAACTTACATATTTTCAAACTCAACTAACTCATACTAAACATATGACAGAAATAATATGTACACTTTTGAAAACCAAGATTTAAGGCTTAAAAGCACATGATCTAAAAGCAATGCAAATAGATTTACTCAAGATCATTACTTCTCAATAGAGTAGCTTTCAAAGAATATGAAGCTCATATTTTTCAAAAATATGCCACTCATCATACAAACAAGTAGATAAATATAATTCATGCATCATGTATAAGATCTTTTGTGAACAATTTCACTAAATGATTTGTAGATGATAACTATTAAAAAGAAACATGTGTATCTTAAACAAGATTCTCTAAAATGACATGCCACATGATGTCATGCACACAGAGTTGAAAATTTGAATCAAGAAAGCAAGCTTTAAAGTAGAGATGTACCTTAGCTAGCTTTTTCATCGACATAAGATCTTTGCCTTTTTTCATGAGCTCTCTGATCGCGAAAAAATTGTTATATATTTTGGCCCTCATTCCTTGTCCTTTATCTTGTTTTCGAGCGTGTTTTCGTGTCTTGTGGGCTATTTATTGTGTTTGTAGGCAATAAGTGCAATTCTGGTCTTGGAGAACTAAATAGGAGAATTCGGGTGAAAAACAAGCTAAAAGAAGCAAGAATGAAGGCTCCAGTGCGTTGGTAGGTGTGCGGGTCCCTACACGCACACTACTTGCGCACTCCCAAGCTTCAGAACTTCGCTGGTCCATACCAGCGCATCAACCCATGAACTGGAGAGTAGAAATCCTCCAGAAAAGACCAAACTGCTGAGATCACTGGTACTGCGCGAGTCTTACCAGCACCGTTACCAGCAAACAGAAGAATGAAGCAACTGAAGTGTCAGTGTGCGAGTCACTGCGCGGGTACCTAACACCACACCACCCGGGCACTGCGTGTTCCAGACTCGTCACGTCAGCACGTTTCAGACCTACTTTTGGCACCCTATAAATATATCTTGTTCTGATTTTCTTAGAAGAGCAAGTCACGACCAAAAAAACTCTCTCACACCCTTTTGACATCACTAACCACTAACCTAGATCTAGGAATCTCTCTACCCAATCTAAACCCATTCACATCCATTTCTTGATTCTCCACTCAACATAGGACACTTGGAGATTGGATTGAAGCTTGAAGGAAGAATTTCTCTACATGGGTCTTCTCTATCTCTCTTCTCCTAATTATTTGTTTGTACTTGTCATGAGTAGTTAAATATCCCATTAAGGGATTGGTGTCAAACACTTGTGAACTTTGGGCTTTGTAATGAACTCTATCTTTATTAAATCTATCAATTATGTTTCATTAAGAGTTTTAATTTGTTTGTCATTCATTGTACACTCCTCTCTTTGCTAATTGATTGAGGGAATTAATTGAGTAGTTGGCTAGGTAGACACTCTACTTGGTCTTCTTAAGCTCATTTGAAAGGAATGGTCAAACAAGAGTACACTCCTCAAGTGAGACCCGGACTTAACAATCTCAATTTTAACTAATCTCAAATGGGTAATCAATTCTATACACTCTAGGTTGATCACTTGTGATAGATTAAGAACCAATACTATACACTCTAGGTTGGTGATTTTATAAAGAGGTTGGTCCCTTAATTTGATAGATGTGCTTTCATGGAAAATCTTAAGTGAGTGGTCAATCCTATACATAGCCTAATTTCCATCAACCTTTAGACTTCAAAACCTAATCCAACTCATAGATATATTTTATTCTTTTATTGACTAAAAAAAAAGACTTCTTATTTGATTAAATAAATAAAATTAATTATTTATTTTCTTATCAAACAAGTCTTTTACTTTTAATATACTACTACCAATAGTATAACTTTATGAAATATATTTCCTGATCAGAAAAAGATTTGTTTCTTAATTAAACAATTAATTAATAAATTAACTAATTCTTATTTAATTAAAACAATGAAACAAAATAATATATTAGGTTAATATATACACCTTGCCGCCCCACTTATATAAATAGGCCATATATTATATTCTTATTTCATTTAATCCATTGGACTTTAAATAAAAGCCCACATGTGAACCGGACCCTATCTTACTAAAAGAAACAAGCCCACATGTCTCCTTTTAATATATTAATATAATAGTGCAGCCCATTAATTAAATAATAGACATATTATATTCTTGATATATTAAAAACAATTCCAGATGGACCCTTAAATCGGCCGGTAAAATATATCAAGTGATCCATGCAAATACGTGTGGATTGGGGATCTTGGCGGGATATCTAAATTTAAGCTTCAATAGACACAACCTAATCACAATCAACAAATGATTCATTTAGGTCCAATCTATTAATTTTAACTCATTCCACTAAAGAGCTAAAATTGAACTCTTATATAAAGATAGAATAAGGAGATGTTTCTCATTCATACCCTAGACAATCTTATAGGAGATGGTGTATCCTCGTGAATAATATCAGTAATCGCCAAGAGCTCATAGACCGCCTATAGCTCTCCAAGTTACCATATTTCCTCATATGACCACATTTTGAACTTGGATACTTTGACTTGTCCAGAAGCCATGTTTTCAATAATCATTATTGAAAACTCAACGTTGAGATTTAATATCCAATACCTCAAAACATCCATATGATGATATTATACTCTCATTTAATAAATGGAGCCACTATGTCCATATCTATAAATGAAGTCCTCTATCGATTAACAAATGAATACCACCAAACTATCGAGGATAGACTATGCTATATAATCGTACTCATTGATAGCTCTAATGATAACACTTGCAACCGTAAGTCCATCATTTATCTCAGGATTAAGATAGACTCTCTGATTGTCCTCTTTAATGAAAAGACTTATATCTAGTGACGGTTCTAGATAAAGTATTTCATTGTGATCCAGTTCAATACACCTAGTGCACTAGATTCTTTTACTCGAAAACCTTTCGATGATTTTAGACTCATCATATTCATTTGATCCCACTCAAATGCTAGTAAAAGAATTCTACAACTTTAACAAGATAGAGGTGCCCAACCTTTAACTTAAGTTGTGAATGTTATTCAAGACTAACTAAAGAATTGTGTCTACCTCATACATATCCGGATGTATGAACAATTCTTCATGTCTCATAGTCTTTTGACCTTATGATTATTTACCTTGACAATTATAATAATAAATGCTATAAGTAATTGTAAGAATCAGAATTCACTTTATTAATATGAGAAGAATGTCAATTACAATATTACACTCTTGCCATTGAGCATAATCCTAACACCGAGGTGGTCAAGGACTCCAAGCTTCAAGTCCTCCAAACACAATTCGAGCAAATTAGAATGGAGGAGGATGAGTGCTTCAATGACTTTCAAGTGAAGTTGATGGACATAGTTAATCAAAGCCATCAGCTTGGTGATCCTTACTTGGATAGGAGAATCAAGCAAAAAATTATGAGGTCTCTTCCGGCAAGATTTGAGTCAAAAGTGACGGCTCTTGAGGAGAATAGTGACTATAAGAATATGAAGCCAAGTGAAGTTTTTGGAAGGCTTCTAGCATATGAGTCTAGATGGACTCCCACACCTACACCTCAAAAGAAGCAAAAGAGTATTGCTTTGAAGACTTCTAAGGTTAAGAAGGAGGAAGAAGACTCAGATGAAGAAATGGCCCTCATGGTCAAAAGGTTTAAGAAGTTCATTAAATTTGAGAAGAAGGGATTTGGATCCAAAGGAAAAGAAATGAAGAAGAAGACTCCTTTCAAGAAGTTTGAGTCAAGTGAAGACAAGCCTACAAGAAAAGGGATTCAATGCTTCGAATGTAGAGGTTTCAGACACATCTCCACGGATTGTGGCAATTTAAAGAACAAGAAGAAAGGAAAGGCTATGGCCGGCACATGGAGTGATGGTGATGACTTGGAAGAAGAAGGAGAATCTTCGGATTATGAGGATCATGTGGCAAACTTTATTGCCTTCGCATCTTCTCTCAAGAGTAAGGAAGCATTAGATGATGAAGAGGAAGAGAAACAAAGTGATTTCATCCCATTCAACAAATATGGATGTAGGAGGAATGGATCTCGAAGGGTTCATTGAGCATTTTCAAAGCTCAAGATTGAAGATGAAGAAAGAGATTCAAAGGCTAAAGGGTGAGAATCTCAAGCTATCTACCAAAGTCACTCACCTAAATAGAGAAGTAAAGATAGCAAAACGAAATGAGGAATTGGTGGAAAAGGAGCTTGAAGAAGCAAGAGAGATCATTGCTAAAATGACTTCAAGTACGAAGAAACTTGATCACATGTTGGGAGTTGGCAAGAGGCCAAGTGATAAGAAGGGTCTTGGCTATGAAGATGACAAGAAGACCTCATCCTCAAGCAAGACTGTGTTTGTAAAGAGCTTGGACATCAAAGAGCCTCCACCCCCACAACATCTCAGGAAGAAGATCGAACTAGGAGAGTGCTCTAAAGATTCTCAAGTCAAGGTAGCACATGGGAAACAAGCTCAAGCTCAATCAACAAGGGTGCATCAAGCAAGTTTCCCTGAACCCAAATACCATCAAGCCAAGAAGCAATTCATGCAAGGTCAACCAAGGAAGCAATTCATTCCAACTCAACAACAAAGGAGGAGAGAACCAATCCAACACTAAAGACAAGCTCAAATACATGGGAAAGCCCCTTTGTACTCACAAGGGCATGGTATGTCTTTTTATTTTATTCCCACTTGTCACTTTTGTGGTGTTGATGGTCACATTAGACCTAATTGCTTCAAATACATTGAAATATGTAGAATCAAGAGCATGATTGAAAGAAATAGAGCTAGAGCATAAATGCATGTTCCTAGGAAATCTAGAGCCAATTTGCATGATCCTAGGAAATCTAGAGCCAATGTGACTAATACCACTAGGAATGAGAACATTTCACCTAGGTGGATTAGAAGGGATAACTATTCTTGCTATGTGGCTCAAATTGCCTTGAAGGCAAATGCCTCTAACACTTGGTATTTGGATAGTGGGTGTTCTAGGCATATGATGGGGAACAAGAGCTTCATTAAATCCCTTGTCTTGGAGGATGGAGGATTTGTCACCTTTGGTGATGGATCTAGAAAGAAAGTCATAGGGAAAAGAACCATTTCCATTCCCGATTTACCGTCCTTGTCCAATGCTTTACTTGTTGATGGCTTGCAAGCCAATCTTATAAGCATTTCTTATCTTAATGATGATGGACTCTCCGTCTTGTTTAACAAAAATGATTGCTCTATTTTAATGCCAAATGGACAAACCTTGCTAAAAGGAAAGATATATAGTGACAATTGCTATTGTCTTGAAGCTAGTGTTATCTCTTGCAATATGTCCAAATGTGTGGAAGTTGAGTTATGGCATCAAAGACTTGGCCACATGAACTATCGAGATTTGAGGATCTTAGATAAGTTCAAGGTTGTGCGTGGCCTCCCTAAGCTTGGGAAGAAAGTCGATGGCGTTTGTGGACCTTGTCAACAAGGGAAACAAACCAAAAGTATGCACAAGAAAGGCAAGTATCTCGCCACCAAGGAGCCATTAGAGCTTCTACATATGGACCTTATGGGTCCCATGCAAACCGAGAGTCTCGGTGGGAAGAGATACATTTTTGTTTGTGTTGATGATTTTTCTAGATTTACATGGACATATTTTCTTAGAGAAAAATCTGAAACATTTGAAAAATTTTAAATGCTTTGCACTAAAATTCAAAATGAAAAGAACTCACACATTAAAAGCATTAAAAGGATTATGAGTGACCATGGGAGGGAATTTGAAAATAGCTTAGGCATTTCCCATGAGTTTTTGGCTCCTAGAACTCCTCAACAAAATGAGGTTGTTGAGAGGAGGAATAGGGTTCTTCAAGAGATGGCCCATGTGATGTTGCTTTGCAACAATGTCCCTAGGAACCTTTGGGCCGAGGCCGTCAATACGGCTTGCTACATAGGAAATAGAGTCTTCCTAAGGCCCGGTATTAGGCAAACCTCCTATGAATTTTGGAAGGGTAGGAAGCCAAATGTTAGCTACTTCCACTCATTTGGGAGCAAATGCTACATTCTAAATGACCGAGATCAACTTGGCAAGTTTGATGCCAAGAGTGATGAGGGGATTTTTATTGGCTATGCCCTTAATAGTAAGGCCTATAGAGTTTTCAATTTAAAAACTCGGAGTGTCATGGAATCATCTAATGTTGTCATAGATGATTGTAGGCCTAAGACTAGAGACCATGATGAGGAGGTCATTGTGCTTGATGATTCTTCCTTGGAGAAGAATGGTGAGACTTCAATTGATGTGAAGTCAAGTCTTGATGAAGAGGTCATTCAACCTCTTGATAGAGATCTATCATTGGACTCTAAAGAACCCGCTCCATGGGTTAGACATCTCCACAACAAGAATGACATTCTTGGAGATATGAATGAGGGTGTTAGGACTAGGCGTCAAATAGCTAATCAAATTAGCTATACTTGTTACACCTCTCAAATTGAACCCAAAAAAGTTGATGAAGCCTTGAATGATGAGTTTTGGGTTCTTGCCATGCAAGAAGAGCTAAACCAATTTTAAAGAAATGAGGTTTGGACTCTTGTTCCTAGACCCAAGGATACTAATGTCATAGGCACCAAATGGGTATATAGGAATAAGTCGGATGAGAATAGCAACATTGTGCGCAACAAGGCTAGACTTGTAGCACAAGGATACTCTCAAATTAAGGGTATTGACTTTGAGGAGACTTTTGCTCTGGTTGCCCGTCTTGAGTCCATAAGGCTTCTTTTATCCATATCATGTGTGCACAAGTTCAAATTGTATCAAATGGATGTTAAGAGTGCCTTTCTCAATGGTTTCTTGTATGAGGAAGTGTTTGTTGAGCAACCCAAGGGGTTTGTGGATCCACACCACCCCAATCATGTCTATCGCCTCAAGAAGGCTTTATATGGGTTGAAATAAGCACCTAGGGCTTGGTATGAGCGCCTCACTCAATTTCTTGTTGACAATGACTACACTAGGGGTAGTGTTGATAAAAATTTATTCATCAAGAGAAACAAAGATGAGCTTTTCATAGCTCAAATTTATGTTGATGATATTGTTTTTGGCTCTACCAACAAATCCAAAGTCCAACAATTTGTTGATGTCATGTCTCATGAGTTTGAGATGAGTCTTGTTGGAGAGCTAAATTACTTCCTAGGTTTGCAAATCAAGCAATTGCATGATGGGATTTTCATATCCCAAGCTAAGTATGCTAAGAACATAGTGAAGAAGTTTGGCCTTGAGAATGCCAAACATTGTGACACACCCATGAGTACCACCTTGAAACTAAACAAGGATGCTAGTGGCAAGAGTGTGGAACAAAGTCTTTATCGTGGCATGATTGGTAGCTTGCTTTACTTGACCGCAAGTAAGCCTGATATAGCCTTTAGTGTGGGTGTGTGTGCTAGGTACCAAGCGGATCCCAAGGAATCCCATCTCTCCTCCGTGAAGAGAATCATTCGATATGTGAATGGGACATCCAACTATGGGATATGGTACTCTTTTGGCACTAATGCTAGCTTAGTTGGTTTTGGTGATACAGATTGGGCAGGAAATTGTGATGATAGGAAGAGTACATCGGGCGGTTGCTTCTTCCTAGGCAACAACTTGGTCTCATGGTTTTACAAGAGGCAAAATTCCATCTCTCTATCCACAGCTGAAGCGGAATACATAGCCGCCGGGAGTGCTTGCACACAACTCCTTTGGAAGAAACAAATGCTTGTGGATTATGGCTTTGATCAATGTATTCTAACCCTTTATTATGATAACATGAGTGCAATTAACATTTCAAAGAATCCGGTTCAGCACTCTAGAATAAAGCATATAGACATTAGGCATCATTTCATTAGAGAACTAGTTGAAAACAAATGCATTGCACTTGAGCATGTGGACACTAATGATCAACTAGCGGATTTATTTACAAAGCCCTTAGACTCAACTAGGTTCAAGTCACTAAGTAGGTCTATTGGGATTTGTCATATGCTTTGATGTGTTTTGGTGATTGACCCCAAATGGATAGCTCAAGCAAAGAGAGCAACCTTGCATGTTGAAATAAGCAAGAACTTGATCAACTTTATGCTTCTTTATTAATTGCTTGAGTATTTTTGGTTGTGCTTATATATTTTCCTATATGGCTTTTTATTCAATAAGTGTGCCTTGCTTGGTTTGTAATCCATGTCACCTCTATGTTCAAACATGAATTTTTGGATTAGGGGAATTGATTGGGAAGTACATTTGAATGACCTAAAGTTTATCTCCATGACATGTGACTTGATTTTGACATGCTAAAATACTATGCATGAATTGTGTGTGCAAATGTGTGTGGAAGCACCTTGACAATGCTAAACTCAATAAGGACCATGTGTCCATGCAATAAATAAGGATGTCTCATCCAATTTAGCTTTGGGTCTTTTCTTAATGGTTGAACAAGACACCAACCAATATGGATTCTATATCCATTCAATTAATAAGGATTTTATATCCATGTTTTGATCGACCATTAAGGATTGACATGGTTGCTTGTGTGTGCTCAAAAATTTAAACGCTATATCTTATTTAATTATGGCAAAAGGGTGCAAATTGGTTTGAATTCCTTTGGAACCCTTTTGATGTTCTCTTTGCCAAATACCATTTTCTTGAACTATGATGTTACATGTCTTACATTCAAAGCAACTAAGTCTCACATTTTCTTCTTAAGAATAAACCCTCAATGATTCTCTCTCAATTAATCAAGTTGCATAAAGTTGTTGTATATGATTATGCACTTATCTTGCAAATAACTCTCTTTGCTACAGTGACCCGGTTGAGGAATCCTCCTTTGCCTATCTCATGACAAAAAGGGGGAGTAATGAGGTTTATTTAAGGGGGTTGCATATTTGGGGGGATTGTCCCATTGAGGGGGAGTTAACCTATTTAGGGGGAGCATTTGCATGTTGCATGTTGAAGCTTTCTTTGCAGCTTTCTTTTATTATGCAAATTGCTTTTATTTATTGTCTCTCTTGATCACCTCACATACACTTGTCTTGGAAAGTGTAGTCTCATTGTTTTGTAAGGAAGGTGGCTATTCTACAAGAGCTTGAAGTTTTGAAGACCTAGTATCTAGGTATCTTTTTGTAATGTAGAATATCTTTTTGTTGACCTCTAGTTTTTACTTTTTTGTGAGGATGATTTGTGAGTGGTGGTTTTGTCACGAAATTGCCAAAGGGGGAGATTGTAAGTTCCTCATATTTTGATTGGCTTATTTCTTTGACAAACCACATTGGGGATTATTCTTTGAAAGGGTAAATTAGGCCTCTTGGGTGTGATCAAGCTTCAAGGACATCATCTCTCTCAAGAGCACTTCAAAGGTATCTCACTTGTTTAACTTTCTTTGAAGAGATCTAGTTGCACACACTCACTTGCATGCATTATGTTCTTATCTTCATGTAATTGAATGATGTATTGTATGCCACTTTTCACATTCCACACTTGCACTTTTTGCACATCACTTAGTATGTTGAGTTAGCCCCGAAAAGAGAATTTCTTCTCTTACCGCGGCCTAGACCACTTGGCAAGACATGCTTGCACCGCGGCATACAGAGCGGTATACCTCAGTAGGGTCATTCTTCCTGTACCGCTTCATGTACACTTGCACGCATAGCAATCCAAGTGGCGGTGTTGTCCAGTAGGCCTCTGTTGCCCATACCGAGGCCTGTGCACCTGCATGCACATCGCCCTACACCGTGTTGTTGTCCAGACGGTGCACTGCTGTGTGTACCGCGGTCTGGACACGTGCCTGCGACACGGTCCATCAAGCGGTATTGACGAGTTTTTGTGCCCTAAGTTCAAAACGTCGCAGTTTTGACTAGGGCTCCCTTATATATATTCTCTCTTCTTCCTTGCTCGTTTTTGTGAGTTCAAGTAGCCATTTTTGAGAGGCCAAGCTTTCTTTAGAGAGAGAAACTCCTAAGAACTCATCTTTACTCAACCAAACACAAATCCATATGCATCTAACATCTTACAAGCATCATCTCATCATGGATTCTTCTTGCTTTCATTGACTAGGTAACTTGAACATGCCCTAAATCTCATTGTATTTATTTATGTTCTTGTTTGCCTAGGGTTAGCTCTTTTATATGATTTTATTGCATATCTTTATGTTTATTGGCATGTATAACATGTTTGAGTTGTTGTTTGTTGGTTGAGAGCTTTGTTCATTGATAGCTAGCATTTAGGACGATTTTACCCTTCTAGCTAAATCTTCATGCATTTGCATTTAGATATTGATATCTAGGATTTGCATTCATTGACATCTTTAAATCCTAATATAAGCATTTAATGTTGCCTAGCATTAATTGCATGCTTGAATATCTTTTACATATTCACATAGGTTATTTAACCTCTTCATTGATTGTTAAGCTTTGTGACTAAGTGGGTTAGTGCACAAGCTTGTGGTCTAGAATCACTATTAAAGGCCCGTTGGGTAGAGTGAAAGGGTTAGTGACCAAGTAGGTGTGACTTGAGGTCAACCTAGGTTGTAAACTTTCGTTCAAATAGTGGATTTGAGGACCGTATGTGGCTAGAAGGATAGCCTTTGAGTTTTGCCCAGTTGGAGGGTTTCTCACGTAAATCAATCCTTGTGTTTTTATTGTTTTCTGCATATTTATATTGGATTGATTGATTGCTAATATGGGGTAGGTCTATTAAAATTGATTCAGTCGAAAAGTTGGTAATAAATCAACTAAAACCTATTCACCCCACCCCCCACCCCCCCCCCCCCCCCCCCCCCCCCCCCCCTCCTAGGTTGTATTAGACACACTTTGTGTATTTTCACATTTGTTGTTAACTATGATCTAAGTCAATATAATATGTTTATCCATTATATCTTGTTTATATATGTGAAATCAATGTATGAACTATACATTTAATGTGATTTACTTTGCATTGGTAGCATTTAAGATGCTTTTAAGTGGTTGAATTATCAATAACTGTGTTTGAACAAACATAACTGATATCCTCACTTTCATTTGGAATGATTGTTAATGATGCATGACCATGCTTGTTAATGGCATTTGCCCTTCTAGATTTAAGATTTCTCTATTTACCATCCTTTGACATATTGAGATGTGGAATTGATGAAAGTCTTTCTTAAAGACCTTTTAAATTAGGGCGACATATTAGATATATGGATTTTGTTTCAAAGTTATTTATTTAAGGTCTTGGTTAACACTTATGATCTATCATATTCCCTTGTATCTCATTTGATCTACTTTTAGTTTAACCATTTTAAGATCACTCACTAGTCAATCCTTGTTAAGCAAGTTTAAGTATTCTAAGTTGATTTCCATCTACCTAGAGTTTTCCCGTGGGATCGATACCCTTATTTGTGTTCGCTATACTCGACAGCGATTCGTACACTTGCGAAAGGTCAATTAGACCCGCGCACTCCATTTCATTTCATTTAGGGCCGTTTGGTATGAGGTAATCAAAATAATCAGATTCCTGGGAAAGTTAAACATGGTAATGTGATTCTTGGGAAACCTGTATATATGTGTTTGGTTGTATTCGGTAATATTATGTCAGATTCCTGGGAATGTTAGATAATTATGTTTGGTTGCACATAGAAATCTTATATTATATATTATATATTTTTAAATAATTTAGATAATACATATTAATATATATTATTATATATAATAATCATAATATATATATTATATACTATTATATATATTATTATTTAAATAATTTAGATAATACATATTAATATATATTATTATATACAATAATCATAATATATACATATATATATTATATAATATATATAATACTCTATATATATTAATACAATATATGTATATATTATATATAATAATTATAATATATATTATTATGTATAATAATATAATATATATTATTATATATAATAATATAAATTATATATATTATTATTTTACATACCATATATAATAATATATATATATATTATATATATTATATATTATATATATTATTATATAATCTAATATATTTTATTATATTATTATTTTATATACTATATACATTACATATTACTATCTTATATATTATTATATGTTATTATTTTATATATTATGTATTAATATATGTTAACAGAAAAATCCACCCAGGGTGAAAATCTTAACCAACACCCTCGACCCGCTACCCCGGAGGTCGCAGCGGGCGTGGTAGGTACTTCGTACCGTGGTTCTGGTAAGGCGAAGAAGAGATAGATGCCATGGTAGGAGAACAGTCATCCCTCCCATCTGGTGCAGTAGGCTGGTACCCAGTCTTGGTATCTGATCCTGATACCTAGTCACCTCTCTAGGTGCCTTCAATATTCTCCCGACCTAGATAATGAGCCAGGAGAGATACATGAGAGCTAGGACCAGCATGGTCGGTGCCTAGCACGCATACATGCATTCATAAAAAGGAGGTAGATGGGAGAATGACAACTCTTTTAGTAGTGGTGGACTAACCTAGGGGGAAAAAGCATCACGATTGATCACATGCTGAAAAACCCCCAGGCAGTATCCATTGGAAGGGAGAAAGACCCTTCTTTATATTTATATATCTCGAGAGGTGCTCCGGAGAGCTTATATTAATTCAAACTGAGTCCTAGTAGGTCACAGTTAGAGGGGTACCATTTGATACCGGTACATTCATGGCGAAAACTGACATACATAGCAGTTGATACAAGGGTGGTGTAGAGGGAATTCGGGCATGATCCCTTTTACACTCCAGGCGATGGCGAACTCATATTCCTAGTGGAGAAGTGGGCGAAATCTGGGATCGGATACATGGAGATGTTGGAGAGCTGTTGGAGATATAGAGATACTGGAGGGCTGTTCGAGACAGCTGGTGGTCCAGTCAGAACCAGAGCTGGTGAATTGTGTTTATCATTCGAACCCCCCTCTTGGAGAGAATTTGGGCGTATTTATATGTTCTGATTCTTGTTGCCCATTCCACTAATTAATTGGAAATCAAAGGAACATTGACTTGACATTAATGGAGTTGAATATTCTCTCATTAATGGCATTGGGATTGGCCATTAAAGAGTTGACTGATCTTCTCATTAATGGGGCTGAATATCTCCATTAATAAAGTTGACTGATTCCTTCATTAATGGCGTTGTGAATGGCCATTAAAGAGTTGACTGATCTTCTCATTAATGGGGCTGATTATCTCCATTAATAGAGTTGACTGATTCCCTCATTAATAGCATTGTGAATGGCCATTAATGAGGTCAGATGGTGTTGCACGCTTCTTCCCTTCAGGCGAGATACTCTGGTGTACTAGTCCCTTCTCGCTGGCGTGGCGCTTGTTCTAGCATGCTAGTGGCTTCGTGGCGACATTCGTCTTGCTCGGCGAGTAGGATACCTGTCTACGGTGGATTCTGGGTTGATGTCAAGGTACTGGGTACCAGGCAGATATCGAGGTATTCAGGCACCAGGTAGATGTTGAGGTATCCTAGGGTACTGGATACATGTCGCGGTACCTAGGTGCCAGGTAAGAGGCACTGAGTATATGCGAGGTACTGGGTGCATGGTATCACGGTACCAGCTTTACCAGGTGTCGGGGTAGATGTACATGCTCTTCCTGGTTCATATTTCTGGTGCCTCATCTAGATAGACAGGCAGTCGAGGTTCTGGCCCTACCAGATATCGATTCTTGCAAGGTCGCGGTATCGATCCTGCTGGGTACCTGGGAGCTGGGAATGGTCCTATCAGTGGTTACTTGGTGGAAAATTCTTCTTTTGACCCCTGCCAAAAAACCCTGTTAACAATATATATTGTTTTTTTATATATTATATGTGAATATAGTATATATATATATATTAATTATTTTTTAAAAAAATCTAAGGTGGGTCCCACGATGGGAATGAGATGGAGGGTAATATGAAACCCACTTGTTGGGGTGGGTTTCACATTATCCCCTTGGAGGGTAATGTGATTCCCATGGTAATCACTTTCCTAGGAATTGAAAAATGCAAACCTGCTACCAAACATGAGAATGCTATCAGATTACCATTCTCATGCAAAGATTACCCCATACCAAACGGCCCTTTAATTTTTAGAGCACCATTAGTCTAGAGGTATGGTCGGGGTGCGTCAAAATCTTGGCACCGCTGTCGGGGAACTACATCTTAAGATTAGCGGTAATCAATTCTAGTTCATTTAACCTAGTTGAAAATTTTATTTCTCATTTTAGGATTGAACCATTTGTGTGGAAGGTCAAAGATCACTAGGAGAACCTTTGTTTCCAAGTAGTGAGGATATCAACCGTATTGCTAGGGTACGAAGAAGAATAGATACTCCACCAGTGACTATCAAAATCTGAAGCGACTCATCTCCTTCCAACAACAGAACCATGAACGGACAAAACCCAATTGTAGAACAACGGTTTATGAAGGATTATGCATTGCCGAAAGTTGGTTCACAACTATCGGCAATCTTGCTTGAACATCTCAAAGGAATTATGAGTTAAAGAATATGCAATACAACACTCTTCCATTCTTTCACAGTCAACCAAGGGAGGATGCACTTTAGTTTATGAAGGAATTCTACCATGTGATGACAACCATTCCTTTGGGAGGAATTACGGAAGATCAGTTACGGATGAGGTGTTTTTCATACTGTTTAAAGGATCAAGCCAAGCAGTGGCTTATGGCGTTAGCACTCAGATCTCTTACAACTTGGGCAAAAGTTGAGAGGAAATTCTTCGATAAGTATTTCCCTTCAAGTAGAACAAAGGAAATACTGGGGGACATCGCCACTTTCCAAGAGGAGGAAGATGAGCCTTTTCATGAAACATGGGATCGTTTCAAAATGCTTCTAGCTCAATGTCCACACCATGAGTTCACTTTGGTTAGCCAAGTACAATCATTTTATAATGGACTTACCGGGCTTACTCAATCCATCGTGGACAATGCATGCGGAGGCACAATGAGGGAATTGACAGTAGAAGAAGTGTTTGACAAGTATGAGATGTTGGGGCAGAATTCTCAATAAAGAAGCCGAAGAGAGGAGCGTGAGAGGGGTTTGAATAGAGAGATAGCCAATAATGTGGGTAGTCTTACTAGGGACATGCATCATCTTGTGATGAATCTTGGATGCAAGCCCTCTCTGAACACCTAAGTGCAACAGAATCCAACTATGAGTAGATTGGATGAAGTCCAAGTGATATGGCGAGGACCAAAGGATGACTGACATGCAATTTGCCACGGTATGCAATATCAAAACAAATTTATAAAATCTAACAATGAACTAAGCACAAATAAAATAAGTATATGGAAAATATGGGTATCGTTCCACAAGTATCGATCAATAGCTATGATTGGACTACTACTTTAATAAGAAAAATGCGAGAAAAGTAAATTGATATGATCTTTGAGAAGAATGTAAACTAAAATTTAAACTAAGCTAAACCTAACTCAGTGCACTAATTTAAGAAGGTGTAGATGGATGATGTGTAGATCAAGGAGTTGATGGATTCCCTTAGCAAACAATAGGCAAAGAATGAACTCACATTAAAGATCAATAACAAATGTAACCACCCTAGGACATACAAGATTGGTTATTTCCCATTTATGGGTGTCCAATCTATCATGTGTAGCATTGGCCACAAACAAACGGTTGTGCAATTAATGAACATCTATCTCATATGAGGCTAATCTTTTAATTAATTTCACCAACGTAGGATGTATAGTTTGATGCTTAATCCATCACAAGCAAACAATCCTAGGATGTATAGTTTTGGCTACTCATTAAAGATTAGATATAGATGATATTAATGAGCCCGGATTTACTTGAGTCATGTCTTTTGTTAAATCCTTCTATTCAAGTAAGCTTAAGAGAGTTAAGTATAATGTATACTCAATTCTCTACACATATAAATTCTCAAACAATTTGTAAAGAGAGTCATGTACAATCTGTTAAGGGGAAAATCCACTTAGGGAGCAGAGCAGAATTCCAGTTATGACCCTCAACCGCTTCCAGTAGGTGGCAGTGGGGTAGATACCTTCGCTACTAGGATGTTGTTTTAAATTGGAGATTAATGGAATAGAATGTAGAGAAGAGGATGTATAAAGCAGGCACTAATTTATTGAATGTTTGTTTTTTTACAGATACTACAACACACTTTCTCTCCTCTCTTTTTGCACAGGATGGAGATGGAGTTCTCATTTATGTCAATAAGTGTCTAGAAAATCCTCCCAGTGATTGTCTCAAAACCTCTACACTCTACCTTGCGCATGGCGCTGCATGCTTTGCAGCTCACACCCTTCTAGCTGACACCTGGGTTCTGGAGGCACTTGGTTGGGTTCTTCCTGCAGTGGTGGGAATTATGTGAGAAGGACAAAATCGACCGGGAAACAGGGTCAGACGAGCTAGGATTTGTCTTCGAAGTTGCTGCCAACTCTTCAAGTTCAAGGGGGAAGTTCTATGCTCGGACCAAGAATAGTTTGAAGTTTGTGGTACCGAGACCCATGAAGAAAGATACCCCCTGGAAGGAGGAATATGTCATCGTCAAAGGCGAATAGGGTAGCTCAGTCCACATTGGAGGATCTGAGTTCCAGGTCCCTATTAGTTTCAGTGGTAAGCCAACATTAGAGAAAAACAAACTCTCTACTGAGTCAAACAAGGTTTTAAAAGCCATCATGGCTCAATCCTATGTCGACACGAGGTACCCTACCTCGGATGCCTTTAAGGCAGGAAGGGTGGACCTCTTCCTCTAAGTTTCTATCGCTTCTCCAGGTAACTAACTTTCCTAACCTTATCTTGATAACATTTCTTCGTTGATTATGTTGGTGCTAATTCTTACTATCTTGGTGGTCTCTACAGTGCCTCCATCCGTTCTAGAGGAGGAGCTCAACCAGGCTGGTGGTTTGCATGATTCCCCACCGGCCTCCCCTATCGGGCTTCTATCTCGCCCCGATAGTGGTTTAGGGGCTGGTACCTCCGCTTCGTATTGATCCCAGCCGCGATACCTGGGACATCTCCTCCACCTCCTCTTGATTCAGCTAGATCACCTCTGGCGGGCCTCGCAGCTAGGATCGCTAGGGTTATGGGTACTTCTGGCTAGGTGTAAGGTCGAGTTCCTGTTGTCCTTACAACTGCTACTACTGATATTCAACCAATCCCCCCTCCCCCTCCTACCATGGTGACTGAGCAACCCACTAGGGTTGAGAAGGGTCAAGGCTCTACCTCTGTTGCTCAAACTGCTTCTCACAATCCGTCCTGATCGCGGTCGAGGGACACCAGCCAGAACGAGGTTCCGGCTAGGTTCGTTGCTTCATGTAGTTTAGAATCTATGATTTCGGTGCCCGTGAAGGTCCATCTTTCCAAAGGGTCTACCTTCCTAGCTGAGGTAAGTGTTTTATCCCGAACTTCTATCTTGATTAGGTGATGGTATCATTTATAAACATTGCTCTGTACCTGGCAGGCCTTCAAGTTCAATGTGACAATGGGCCATCAAGTTAGCTCTCTTTTGAAGTAGGCTAAAGATGCTACCACCGAACTAGATATGGCCAAGGAGGAGCTAGCCAAAGCTGCCTAGGGGGTGGTAATTTTGCACCAGTCCTTGGAGAAGGCTGAGAAGGTAGCGGATGATGTGAGGGCAGATAGAGAGTGAATAGAGCGTGCTTTGGGCATGGAGCAGCTCAGGTCTTGCATTTGCACTTGTTTGCCTGGACACCTGTTTGTTCACTTCTCAGACCCGGTTGTGAAACTGATCCGAGGAGTAGTTCCCGATATGAACCTGACTTAACTGATATCTGGTAATAAAAGAATCTTTGAATCTTGGTGAGATTAGGAAGCGTAGCAAGACTCATAGCCGGTACGAGGATCTTCTAGTACTTAGCCTGGGGATTTCTATAATATTCTCTGATGAGCATTGTTAGCAATTGGTCTTACTTGGGGAGAACCAGGGTATCAGGCATTCTTGCTCTGAGAATCCTGATACTTAGGCAAAACTTCAGTTGAAAGAATCCAGGTATCAGGGATACCCGTTCCTTGTGGAATTCTGGTACCTAGGTGTAAACTTGTTGGAAGACTTGGTGGAAGGTCCTCCCTTAAACCTCGATCAATGGCGGTCGTTGATGGGATTGATCCAGAAGCGGTACCAAGGCATCAGTTGAACACAGACCGCGGTACCAATTTCGAGGGAGTGGTAGGAGGTGGTCATTGAGTCTTTGTTAGATCATAGGATCAGTGTTTCCTGATATTTGGTAATCAAGATAGTCATGGTCCACATCATATTTGAGATTACCCCGGTGAAAACCCCTTCTTGGAATTCCTGTATGGGAATCTTCGGTTTGGATGCTATATATAATTGTTCTTCCATGTGTCAACTCCAGAGAGGCTCGCTTGCTTCAAACGATAAATCTCGGCGGAACGTGTTTCGAGAAACTGCCCTTTCTCGTGCCCCGAACATTGCTCCTCTTTAATGGTTTCCTTTTTGCGTCACTGGTGACCGTCTCCCCTTTCTATAAATACCCTAATCTGCTCATTCGTTTCTCACATTTTTTCTTACCCTTCAGCGAAAAAAGAATCTAGTAAACTAATTGATGGCCATCTGGGTAGGTTTCAATGATGATCCTGGATCTCTGGGAGATATAGCTAATGATGGTTTTGTCGTAGTGGTTGGCCATGTGAGTGGAAATAGAGATTCTATTTCTCTGATTGGCAGGATGCTTGGTGTTTTGGAGGGAGCAGTTGTGAGATGGACAAAGTCACTAGGGAAGCATGGTTGGATAGATTTATGATTCCTGGAACAGGGAGGAGGGGTGGCTCATGGCTTTGTACCTTTACCGATGGTGTACTCGTTGTTTAGTCGAGTTGCAACCTCATGCCTAGTTGCATCTTGAACATGGATGGTTTCAAAGCTGTCCTTTTGTCCTCCTCTGTTGTTGATGGTTCCAGCATGGTCCCTGTTCCTACCTCCGGTGATTACGATGACATTGTCAACAACTGTGTTGGTGGAGATCAGTGTCGTTGGGTGAGCCGGTCAAGAAAGTGGGCATGAAGTTGAAGAAGAAGCTGGCATGCCTAAACTTTCATTTTATTTCCTGTTGCTTTTCTTTCTTGTTTTTTTTATGTAGCCAGAAAGAAGGGTTGGGTTCCCTGATTTGATCAATGAAGCATCCCCTTTTTCTGCATCCCCTTTATGATTTCTTTGGTCGAATTCTGTTGCATGCTTCTAACTGTAGCATAAATATGAGAAATAGTCCCCAACATAAATTTGACTTAACCAATGCCTGGTAACACGATGAATCTGATAAGAACAAAAATACAGTGCGATAGGCGACTGGTATCAGGCTACTAGGGTACTTAGTCAATGAGTCCCAGAGCATCTTTCTTAGATACATTATCTGCAATGGCTAAACTATCCAGTAGGTCTGTGGTACCAGGCATTCCTTTTTTGGGGACCCCGGTACTTAGTTGGAAATTTATAGAGAATATAGGTACCTAACCTTCCTATTTCAAGGAATCTCGGTACTTAGTCGATAGTACTGGCGAATCGTGGTACCTAACCTTCCATTTTTCAGGAATATAGGTACATAGGCAATAAATTCTGGCGAACCTTGGTACGTAGCCTTCCATTTTTCAGGAATCTAGATACGTAGGCGAAAATGATCCTGGTAGGCAACTATACCATCCAGGTCCTTCCTGGCCAGGGGTGGTGCCCAGCCAAGGCAGTAGGGAGGCCATTTGGCTTGTCTTAGTCTTAAGGAAGCGACATGCAACCAGGGCTATAACTTCGCAACCTTGGTTTGGCAGGCAACTATGCTCTTACTAGCCAGACCCTTCCTAGTGGGGGGTGGTGCTCAGCCAAGGTTTAGATCTGTCAGGCAACTATGCTTCTATGATCTAGATCCTTCCTGGCTAGGGGTGATGCCCGGCCAGGGTAGCAGGAATGTCATTTTGCCTTTCCTGGTCTTGAGGTGATCATAGGCAAATTTACATGGCGATAGAACGTAGACAAATGTTGATTGGAGAAAAAAAGAGAATCTTCTTTATTAATAGATTAAAGAGCGATGCAAATATTTGTGAGGTACAAGCATCTACTAGTACCTATCTGGGGCGATACTAGTAGTTCCTCATTCAAATCTACAGTTCTTTTATGGGTAGAACCTTTTTAGGTGATCTGCATTCCAAGTGTGGTCGATAAGGCGTCCCTCCATATCTTCTAACTTGTAAGCCCCACTTTAGATTACCATTCTAACCAGGTAAGGACCCTCTCAATTTGGTGCTAATACCCTATCAGGCCTTCTCCAGTTGTTCTGGGTTACCTTTTTAAGGACCAGGTCTTTTTTTTCAAGTTTCTGCTTCTAACTTTTCTGTTGAAGTATCTGGCAATCCGGCTCTGGTAGACTACTACCTTTCCTGCACCCTTGTCTTATTTTTCTTCTAGAAGGTCTAAGTTGGCTCTCAGCTTGTCCTCGTTGCCTTCTGGTTCAAAGTGATGAACTTGGAAGGAGGTGAGTTTATGCTCGATAGGAAGAACAGTTTTACCCCGAAAGCCAATGAGTATGGGTTTCTCCAGTAGCAGTCCTTTTGGTGGTGCAATAGGCCCATAGCACATCTGGGAGCTCTTCTGACCATCTACCCTTCTTCTGTTGGAGTTTCCTCTTCAGAATTCTCTTGATGGTCTTGTTCGTGGCCTCTACCAGGCCATTAGTATGAGGATGTGCTACTGATGAGAAACGAAGTTTGATTCCCAGGTTCTAGCAGAAATCCCGGAATCTAGCGTTGTCAAACTGTTTACCCAGATCCTTGATGATGACCATCGGGGAGCCGAACTGGCAAACCACATTCTTCTTGATGAATTCAGTTGTGTTTGCCTCTGTGATCTTAGAGAAGGGCTCCGCTTCTACCCACTTGGTAAAATAGTTGATGGCTACTATTGTGTGTTTCTGTTGACCAGGAGTGGTAGGGAGCGGTCCGATTAAGTCTACTCTAGAAAGGCAAACAGATATGGTGAGCTGATAGAGGATAACCATTCTGGTGGAAAGTGATTCAAATTTGTTGTCTTCTGGCATGGTTCATAAGATTTCATGAACTGCCTCGCATCATGGTGCAAGGTTGGCCAGTAATATCCCATGCGAAGTCTTCCCCTCCGGTATGATTTCCACAATCCACTGAATGTACCTCTCTGAGTTCCCAGCTCGCATCATTAGGGTGTAGACATCTGAGTAAGGGGATGGATCTTCCCCTACGGTAGAGGTATCCCTCTACTAGGCAGTATCAAACTGAAGTTCTCCTAATCTTGCGAGCTTGATCAAGATTTTGATGGAGCTTTTCTTCTTGGAGGTAGTCTACTATCGGATCCATCCAGCATGGGAGGCTGTTCCACATGGTTAATCTTCTTCCCTTATGCTATACTTGATTGGGAGATTATTTGGAGTGGTACCTCTCTTGGCAATGGCTGTCCTCCACTTGCAGCTATCTTAGCGAGGACATCAGCTTTGTGGTTGTGATGCCTAGGTACTTTCTCGATCTTGAATCCCTGGAATCGAGCTATAAGCTGTAAGACCTTTTCGAGGTAAGCTGCCATGTTATCTCCTTTGGCCTAGTATACACATGTTATCTGGTTGACTACCAGCTGTGAATCACACTTAACAATGAGGTAATTAGTTTTGAGTTCTGCAGTGACCTTCATCCCTGCAAGCAAAGCCTCAAACTCAGCTTCGTTGTTGGTGGTGCTGAACTCGAACCTAAAACAATGACAGCATTCGACCTTTTCTGGATCGGTTAGAACGATCCCTCCCTCACTTCCTGCCTAACTGGATGCCCCATCTGTGTATAAGACCTAGATCTCTTGATCGGTAGGCTAGTCTGCAGGCTCTTGCTCTTTTTGGGGGACCAGACCCGAACTCAGGGCGGTATCGGGGTCAGGTATTGCGTTGAACTCAACAAAGAAATCTGTCAGGGCTAAGGCCTTGATGGTGGTTCGGGCTTTGTACTTGATATCATATTGAGTGAGCTCTAGGGCCCATAGTACCAGCCTTCCTGATACTTCTGGTCTTTGGACGAATGACGTAGAGGCTGACCGGTGACCATCGCGATCGAATGGGCTTGGCAGTAAGGGCGGAGCTTCTTGGTAGTGGTTACCAGTGCAAATGCGAACTTCTCTAGGAGAGTGTAGTTTTTCTCCGATTTGATCAAGGCGTGGCTTACATAGTAGACGGGTCGTTGGATTATCTCCACATTCCTTGACCAGGGCCGTACTAACAGCTATCTGGGATACTGCCAGGTATAGTAGTAGCTCGTCTCCCGATACCGGCTTGACCAGCAGTGGTGGGCTGACTAGGTACTCCTTCAGCGATTGGAAGGCTAGCTCGTTGTTTTGATCCCATTTCATATTTTTTCCCTGTTTGATGGCTTTGAAGAAGGGAACACACTTGTCAGTGGATCGTGATATGAAGCGGTTGAGGGCTGCTATCCGACCGGTTAAGCCTTGAACCGGTTTCAGAGAGGTTAGAGATTTCAAATCCAAGATGGCTTTAATTTTTTCTGGGTTGGCCTCTATCCCCCTTTCATGGACCATGAATCCAAGAAATTTTCCGGCCGCTACCCCGAATGCACACTTAGGAGGGTGTATTTGAAAATACTATAAAGCGTGTGTCTAAACAACCTAGAGTGGGGTGGGGGGGGGGGGGGGGGGGGGGGGGGGGGATGCGTTGTTAATCGATTATTACCAACTTTTCGATTAGTCAATATTAAACACAATTAACAAAAATAATCAAACAATAAAATCAAGTATAAAGTGCGGAAATATAAAAGCACACTTGATTTTTACGCGGAAACCCTTCAACAAGGAAAAAACCACAGGCTATTCTTCTAGCCACACACGCTCACAGAAATCCACTATATGAGTAAAAAGTTACACCCTTAAGTGATACTCGGACTCTCACTCTCGACAACCTCAGGCTATGGACACTACCACTCGCCACTCTTGGTTCAATCCCTAGTGATATCCCTTGATCCACTCCTCTTAACGTGAGCACCTCCTACTCTACCAGACGGGCCTTTTACAGTGGCACTTGACCAATGCTTGCCAACCACACCTTGGTTGCAAGACTTGAATGCTTGTGCAACTTCACCCCGAAGCCACAAGACTTTGACTCAATGAAGAGTATAAAAGTCTAAGTGTATAAATGACAATATACTCAATGCAATAATGTGCAAGACCAAACACAAAATGCTTAACTAGATGTTATAATGCAATTGAACAACCTAGTTATCAAACAATGCCTACATGTACACACATGAGGTCTCAATTAGTTGTAGAGAAATTCTAACAACCTTATTGTCAAATAAAACTCACATAAATATTCAAGAACTTGACTAGATGCACAAAGTCAACCTAATCATCAATTACGCATACATGAACAATTATGGATTAGCTATTTTGGTATAAATGACCTAATAATGCAAGCTATCACAAACAAATCCAATCATGCAATTTTGACTCATAAATATATGCAATAAAGTGAGTCAAGGTATATAATCAAGCAATAAATACCTAATCTAGATTAAGTAGAACAATAAATGATATTCAATGGAGTTCTTACTTACCTAGTCATGAAACCAAGAAGACCCATGCTCATATGATGTTGAATGATGCAAGATGGAGATGGGTTTTGGGTTTGGAGAGATAAAGAAACTCAAATGGATCTTTCACTCTCTAGACTCTCTCTATCTCCCTCTAGGGTTTCTGCAATTTCAGAGGAGTGAATGAAGAAGAAGAGATAATAAGGATGTATTTATAGTGGGGAAAAATGAGCTTACGCGAAAAGATCAAAATGCCCTATTTTTTGGTGCCAGGCGACAAGAGAGGCAACATGCCCAAGTCTCCTAGCATGTCCCCTTCTGTTCTAGAAAGAATCAGAGCAGCTTGAGGCGACGTCCCAAGCGACATGAACAAGTCGCCTATCATGTCGCCTAATGTTATGGAGAAGAAAAACATGTCCGAGGCAATGTCCAAGGCCACATGCACAAGTCACCTATAATGTCGCCTAACGTACTGGTGAAAAATTACAAGTCTAAGGCGACTTAGGAGGCGACATGCACAAGTAGCCTTGCATGTCGCCTAACACACTAAACAACACACCAGTTCTAGAAACAAGCGACCCAAAACATGACCAAACGACACCGAAACCTTTCGTATGATATACTGTTGGAAAGGTATGGAAGTCTACTTTCTACTCCAATTAACAAAACATGATTTAGATAACCGTAGAAAGAATTATGGTTAAAAGAGTGACCAAAGGTCAGAATTGGTAAATAAAAAACATCCCACAATCATGGTATTAAACCATGTAACCAAATAACATTCCAAGAGAGCACAAATGAGCCTCTCTATGGTCACAAATCGCGCTAAGACTCAAGCACACAAATGTAAAAGCGCGGACACAACACAAGCACACCATCATGCGAGTGAGGACGTTTTCGAACACACAAAGGAAAACGTAAAACAAAACAACTACACGTAAAGACAAACAAAGACGTGCTCGTGTGAGCTGTGTAACGGATGCACACATATACACAATAAAGAACACAAATGCAAGATGAACAAAGCATGCATGAAGTGTGTGTGTGTGTGTGTGCACCTAAACGCTTCAAGAGACAAAGTCAAATGAGTAGACCTTTTGCTCTTGAAGACATGGAGATGCTTAGAAGCTTGCCGACAAGGACCTAAGTTGCCCATTACACAATCATCCCCAATATGGTGTGGTTTGTCATGAAATAAGCCAATCACAAAGTCAAGGTCCTGACAGTCTCCCCCTTTGGCTATTTCATGACAAAACAACCACTTACAAATAATTCCTCACAAAAACAAAAGAAATCTAGCTATTGACAATGAGTGTCCATTCTACATTACAAAAATAAATACCTAATATTTTAAGACTTCAAGGTCTTCAATCTCTTCATAGATCATCATACCTACATACAATAGCAAGAAAGCACTTTCCAAGAACAAGTGCAAGTGAGGTGAACAAATATAAAAAGCAATTGCACTCAATAAAGCAATATGAGAAACGCATGTTCAATGCTCCCCCTAAAAGGTTACTCTCTCTCATGATTTCTCCCCCAAAGCATAAACAATGCTCCCCCTATATCTCTCAAGACTTCTCCTCCTTTTTGTCTTAAGATAGGCAAAAGAGCTCCCCCTATCGAGTTGCTTTAACAAAGAGAGCTATTCCCACAATTACATTGCAGAATCATATTCATAAACTTTATGCAAATTAAATAATTGAGAGAGATTCAAGGAGTTTTATTTAAAGAAAAAACATTCAAGTTCAAGCAATGGTATTTGGCAAAACAAACATGAAAAGAGTTTCCAAAAGAATTCAAACCAATTTGTACCCTTTTGTCATAAGCAAACAAGATATAATTTTTCAAAAGCATTTCAATTTAAAGAGCAATTATATCAAATTTTATAAGCGAAAAAAGACAAGAGTGACTTTTGCACCCTTTTTGATTTTTTCGGATAAGATACCTGTAAGATAGTAGCCTTGTTTAACTAATAAAGAAAGAGAGAAGACTAAATTTGGATAAGACATCCTTATTTATTGAATGGACACAAGGTCCTTATTGAGTTTAGTCTTCTTATTTGCTTTCACACAGATTTTGCATATGAGCAATCAAAAATATTTCATGCATACCATTTTAAAGCATGTCATAAAAAGAATCAAATTCACATGTCATGGAGATAAATTATAGGTCATTCAAATGTACTTCCCAATCAAATCTCCTATCCCAAAAATGCATTGTTGAACCAAAATATGACATGGAGTTGCACACTTATTAAGAAAAAAAACATATAAGCATATGTACAACCAATCATCTCAAGCAATTATCAAAAGAGCATAAAATTAATCAACTTTTTGCACATGGCAAATCATGCAAGTTCGCTCTCTTTGCTTGAGCTCCCCAAATGGGGTCAAATCCAACCAAGTCAATGGGAGACATGAGCTCCTATAGACCTACCAAGTCCAACAGACCTAGTTGCATCTACGGGAATCACATGGGCACTAAGGCAAGCGGGTTCTTTCTTTCTAACCCACCTAGGTTCCACTTTAACATTTTTAGTGGTCATAGACATGTTTCTAGGTTCCCTAGGTTTATGCAAACTTACCCTATTTTTCAACCATTTTTCTTTCATGCTCTCTAATCTACACCTCTTAATGTATTTAAAGCAATTTGGTCTTAAGTGACCAATCATACAACAAAAATGACAAGTAGGTATAAAAGAAGACTTTATACTATTACATTGAGATCCCATCGAGGCATCGCCATGTTGATGAGGTTGTCTTTGATGGTGCTTCGGTTTGCTTCTCCTTGGAGCTTGAACAGATTGGCGGCACCTTTGTGGTTTAACTTGTTAAGGTGGTTGAGCTAGTTGATCTTACCTCCTTGGTTGATGTTGTTTCTTGTGATCACCTCCTTTCTTCATAATTGGCTTGTTGGAGGAGATAACTTCTCAAGGACTTGTCCTTTCTTCTTGAATTGCCTAGGCTTTGGTTAGGTTGCCAAGGCTTGTGTGGAATTTTCTTGAGTGGAAGATTGCTTGGATAAAGCCTTGCTTTTGCCTTGATCTTGAGGTTGTTTGATCTTGGCCTTCTTTAATTCTTCAAGGCACCTCATCTCTCTTTCCTTGACAATCTTCAAGGAGTTTTCTTTACTGGCAAGCTCATCCTTCATTGCTTTCATCCGTTGGTAGCAATCTTCAATCTCCTTCTCATACTCAGACACATCAACCATTTCCGTCTTCAAAGAGGAGTCAATCTTGGTCCTTAGTTGAAGATTTTCTTCTTTCAACTTCTTGATTTCTTCATTCTCCTCCTCCGAGGACCATTGAAAACTTTCAATGAAGTCTTCATAACACAAACCTTCATCACTTAAGTTCTTGAAACTTGAACTTTCTTCATCGAAGCTTCTACCACTTGTGCTCCCGTGGTACTCATCATCCAAACTAGCTTCTTCATTGTTTACTTTGAGTGATGATTATCTTGTGGCCGCCTTTAAGTTGTCATCATGTAAAGCGGGGAAGGCTATGTGATTCCTTTCACATCTCTCAGAACATGAAGATTTTTCTCCACTTTCACTATAAGAGTAGGCCTTTGATTTGCCTCTTCGACTCTTGGTCTTCGAGTTTCCATAGTCCGCAGAGATGTGCCCATAGCCGCCACAATCATAACATTGAAGCTTTATCTTCAAGGTACCCAAATTCTTATCTTCTTCCTTCACGGTACCTTTGTGGGTGATTCTTATAATCTCCCAAGCTTCTCGAACATCTTGAGAGGTTTCGATGAGTTTGGCTTGATTCTTATCCACTGCATGAGATAAGGCATGGATGCCCTTTGAGTTCCACTCTGCAACCTCGAGTTCGTCATTTGTCCACTTGGACTTGGGCTTAGACATAGAGGCCCCATTCTCTAGTGTCTCCGTGGGAGGTGAGTATCCCTCTTCCACACACATCCATACATGCCCATCGAGGTCCATCAAAAAGACTTCCATCCTCACTTTCCAAGAGGAGTAGTTACCCTTAGTGAGCAATGGTGGTTAAGAGATCAACGCACCCTCTAACATCTCAATGCCACTCATAGTGTTGAATGAGATGAATGTAAATGATTGCAACAAACAAAATGCACATGAATGCAACAAACAAAATGCACACAAATGCAAGACACACAAACAAGAGAAAGGATCACCTAAGTATGTCTAGGAACCCGCTCTGATACCAATTGAAAATACTATAAAGCGTGTGTCTAAACAACCTAGAGGGGGGGGGGGGGGGGGAGAATAAGTTGTTAATCGATTATTACCAACTTTTTGATCAGTCAATATTAAACAAAATTAACCAAAACAATCAAACAATAAAATCAAGTATAAAGTGCGGAAATATAAAGAACATCTGATTTTGACATGGAAACCCTTCAACAAGGGAAAAACCACGGGCTATCCTTCTAGCCACACACGATCACAGAAATCCACTATATGAGTAAAAAGTTACACCCTCAAATGATACTCGGACTCTCACTCTCGACAACCTCTGGATATGGACACTACCACTCGCTACTCTTGGTTCAATCCCTAGTGATATCCCCTGATCCACTCCTCTTGGCATGAGCACCTCCTACTCTACCCGACGTGCCTTTTACAATGGCACTTAACCAATGCTTGCCAACCACACCTTGGTTGCAAGACTTGAATGCTTGTGCAACTTCACCCCGAAGCCACAAGACTTTGACTCTATGAAGAGTATAAAAGTCTAAGTGTATATATGACAATATACTTAATGCAATAATGTGCAAGACCAAACACAAAATGCTTAACTATATGTTATAATGCAATTGAACAACCTAGTTATCAAACAATGCCTACATGTACACACATGAGGTCTCAATTAGTTGTAGAGAAATTCTAACAACCTTATTGTCAAATAAAACTCACATAAATATTCAAGAACTTGACTAGATGCACAAAGTCAACCTAATCATCAATTAAGCATACATGAACAATTATGGATTAGCTATTTTGGTATAAATGACCTAATAATGCAAGCTATCACAAACAAATCCAATCATGCAATTTTGACTCATAAATATATGCAATAAAGTGAGTCAAAGTATTTAATCAAGCAATAAATACCTAATCTAGAGTAAGTAGAACAAAAAATGATATTCAATGGAGTTCTTACTAACCTAGTCATGAAACCAAGAAGACCCATGCTCATATGATGTTGAATGATGCAAGATGGAGATGGGTTTTGGGTTTGGAGAGATAAACAAACTCAAATGGATCTTTCTCTCTCTAGACTCTCTCTATCTCCCTCTAAGGTTTCTGCAATTTCAGAGGAGTGAATGAAGAAGAAGAGATAATAAGGATGTATTTATAGTGGGGAAAAATGAGCTGACTCGAAAAGATCGAAATGCCCTGTTTTTTGGTGCCAGGCGACATGCCCAAGTCGCCTAGCATGTCGCCTTCTGTTCTGGAAAGAATTAGAGCAGCTTGAGGCGACATCCAAGGCGACATGAACAAGTCGCCTATCAAGTCGCCTAATGTTCTAGAGAAGAAAAAAATGTCTGAGGCGATGTCCAAGGTGACATGCACAAGTCGCCTAGAATGGCATCTAACATTATGGTGAAAAATTACAAGTCTAAGGCGACTTAGGAGGCGACATGCACAAGTAGCCGTACATGTCGCCTAACACACTAAACAACACACCGGTTCCAGAAACAAGCGACCCAAAACATTACCAAGCGACACCGAAACCTTTCGTATGATATACCGTTGGAAAGGTATGGAAGTCTACTTTCTACTCCAATTAATAAAACATGATTTAGATAACTGTAGAAAGAATTATGGTCAAAAGAGTGACCAAAGTTCAGAATTGGTCAATAACAAACATCCCACAATCATGGTATTAAACCATGTAACCAAATAACAATCCAAGAGAGCACAAATGAGCCTCTCTATGGTCACAAATCATGCTAAGACTCAAGCACACCAACGTGAAAGCGCGGACACAACACAGGCACACCATCGTGCGAGTGAGGACGTTTCCGAACACACAAAGGAAACCTAATACAAAACAACTACACGTAAAGACAAACAAAGACGTGCTCGTGTGAGTTGTGTAATGGATGCACACATATACACAATAAAGAACACAAATGCAAGATGAACAAAGCATGCATGAAGTGTGTGTGTGTGTGTGCACCTAAACGCTTCAAGAGACAAAGTCAAATGAGTATACCTTTTGCTTTTGAAGTCATGGAGATGCTTGGAAGCTTTCCGACAAGGACCTAAGCTGCCCAGTACACAATCATCCCCAATGTGGTGTGGTTTCTCATGAAATAATCCAATCATAAAGTTGAGGTCCTGACAGTATTCAATTTGGATTTCAAAATACTTTTAATGACTTTGTTAAGTGAATGACTTTTTCATATTTCATGGACTTTTATAGACTTTAAAGAATTATGAAAAACTTTCATAGGCTTTCATTTTAAAAGACTTACATGGACTGTCATTTCAAACTACTTTCAGAGACTTTCATTTTAAAAGACTTTCAAACACATTTATAAACATTTATTGATTTTTAAATATGATATATACTTTGTTTTAGCAAAATAATATAGATTTCTAATATCAATATAAAAATATTTTTTAAAAAGAATAAAAAAATCATTGTTAATTAAACTTGACAAAAACATTCTTGCCTATATATGTGATTTTAAAATTTTTATTTGCAATTTTATTATATTTTGCATTATAAAGATATTATGCACCTAATATTTTTTAATAATTAGTCAAAAAACTTTTTTTTTATAATTAGTCAAAATATTATAAATTTTCTTTTAGAATAAATGTAGCAAATCGACAATAATATTCACGTTTACAGGTCTCTACGAAAGTATGGCAATGAGTATAAAAAATCTACCCAAAATTAATTCAAGTTACTAAAGATAAAACATAAATACCGCACATAGTTCTTGAACAAGATTCATGCCTAAAAGTGGGTGGTTTGATATTGATCATAATTACATGGAGTCGCGCTCATACGCGACTTTAATTGTGGCATATTAGTATGATTGAGTAGTGGTTTTTATCTTATATTATTTTTAATTAACATAAATGAAGTTCGTTTGATTTGTTTCGGTGTTGTTTAATTGCTTTGAAAATAGATGTAAAAATAAAATAAAATCTCTCGTCCTTAATTGCATAGCTTATGAATAGTTGTTTTATATTATTTTTTAGTTAACTTTTTTTTGTTATAGATCGTTACTGTTGTATGTTTTTTTTATAATGTTTATTCATTTTATTTTATTTGTAAAATTTGTTAAGAATGTGTGTTCTTTTACTTGAAAATATAACATATGTTTGATGGTTAAGGCTCCGTCCTGTAAGCATTTTTCGTTGACTGTTTTTCGAAAAGAAAAATGAAAATGAAAATGAAAACGGTGTTTTTGGTTTCAATATCGAAATCCAAAAACGCGTCTGGTAGCATATACTGAAAGCTTTATTCTAAAAATGAAAACGGAAAAAACGTGTCTGGTAGGTTCACCGAAAAATATCCAAAATTGTATAATTTTTCTATTATTTTTTTATATTGTAATTTTTTTAATTTGAATAAAAGATAAGTAAATAATTCATTCTAAATAATTATCCAATAGCTCATAATAACCGGATAAAATCTCTTTGTTGAATTATTGTGATTTTCAATTTAAAATAATTTCAAAAATCCAAGATTTTTTTGTTAATATATATATATATATATATATATATATTTGTTAATAAACTCTTTGTGATCTGAAAATAAAACAAAAATAAAACCTTTCAAGAGAAAAAAAAGGAAAAAAATAATAATAAAATATAGTAGCCGATCTGCTCTTGGAGGAGCAGATCGACGACACTAAGAAGAAAATAAGATGAAGAGAAGAAGAAGAAGAAGATGAAGAGAAGTAGATCGGAGAAGATGAGATGATGAAGGGAAGAAGATATGAAGATGTGATGAAGAGAAGAAAAGAAATAGAGATGACGAAGAGAAGATGAGATGAAGAAAGAGATGACGAAGACGGTCAGGAAAAGAGGAAAACAAGAAAAAAAAGCAGTAATTTTTTTTTCAAAAAAAATAAATATAAAAAACAAAAACAAAAACAAGTATTTTGTGTTTTTCAAATATTTCATTGTTAACACTGGTGTTATTTTTCATTTTGTTTTTTTTTTTTTGAAAATAAAATGAAAAACGGTTAACGAACACGAATTCCAAATCGTTTTTGAAATACAAAAACGAAAATAGGTTGAAAAACAGCTGCAGGACGGGGCCTAATGTTTTTCAAAAAGTTTTATGTTTTGCTTCTAAAGTGAATTTTTTTTTATTTTAAAAAAGAAAGTCATTCAAAGTCTTTGATAGGAATAAATGACAAATTGTGAGATTTGTTATAACCAAAAGTCATTAAAAGTCATTGATATTTAAAAGTCATTGAGATTTTGAATACATCATAACTTTCATAGACTGTTAAAAAGTCTTGATTGAATTCACATGATTTTTAAAGATTTTTTTAAAGTCTATAAAAGTCTGTATTGAATACTCTAAGACTTTTATAGAGTATTCAAAAGTCTCCATTGAATACACTCAAACTTTTTAATTCTATAAAATTCATTAAAAGTCTTTTGAAATCCTAATTGAATAAACCCCCCTTAGTAGGATTCAGTCGCATATGATTCTCCCTGACTATCTGGAGAGTCTGGCAGAGGTGGTCCTGGTGCTATTCGGCCACCTAGGATTTGGTGATCATGTCATCGATTGGTACACCTCCATCGACTTTCCTATGTGTTCTTTGAACAACCGGTTGACCAGATGCTGTTAGGTGGCCCCTGCATTATTAAGTCGGAAGGGCATTACCTTGTAATAATATAGACCCTGCTCGGTGATAAAACTGGTCTTGTCTTGATCGGCCGGGTGTATCATGATCTGGTTATACCTCGAGAATGCGTCCATGAAGCTTAGGAGCTTGTTACCCGCAGTTGAACTTATCAGCTGGTCGATCTTTGGTAGCGGGAAACTGTCCTTCTGGTAGGCGCAGTTGAGATCTGTGTAATCGACGCACATACGCCACTTCCTGTTTGCTTTGGTAACCATGACTACGTTGGCAATCCATTCAGGGTACCGGACCTCCCTAATGAACTTGGCCTTTAACAGCTTGACTACCTCATCTTGCACCGCAGCATTCCTTTCTGGGTTAAAATGCCCCATCTTCTATTTGATTGGCTTAAAGGTGGGGTCTACCTTTAATCTTTGAGCTGCCAAAGTAATAAGAATCCCCAACATCTCCTCATGGCTCAAAGCGAAGATGTCGTTGTATTCTCGAAGGAGCTCCACCAGAGCCTCCTTTACTCATAACTCCAGTGCTGCTCCTATCTTGACCACATTGGAAGGGTCATCCTTCCTGATTGGTATTTCTTCTAAATCATCTGTAGGGTGGCCATTGGCTCACTTTCTATCTTCCTAATCTGCGTCTTCTGTGTCTGGACCCTCTGTCACCGGTTCCTCTTCTACAGACTCCATCTTGTCTTCAGCATCTAAGTTCTCAGGGTTCTTTCCTGACAATTTCTGGTCTTGCACGATGGTTACCTGCACACATTGCTTGGCAAGTGATGCTGGATTGGCAGATACAGCTTAACACTTGCGTGCTGCCTACCTTATCCCCCATCGGGGAATTTCAGTATGTTGTGGTAGATTAATAATACAACCTTAATTGCAGATAGGAAAGATCTCCTAAGAATGGCGTTGTAGGCAAAAGGAGTGTCCACTACGACAAAGTCTGTCATGAGATTCTGCTGGAGTGGCACTATTCCTACAATCACAGGTAGGATCATGGATCCTATGGGTATCAGTGAGTCTCTAGTGAATCCATACAGTGGGGTAGTGCAGCTGTTGTAGAAGGGGTTTTTCAGACTAAATTGTTCCAGGGGGCCATTAAATAGGATGTCGACGCTGCTACCGGTATCGATAAGGACACGGTGGACCAGCCAATTTCCTATTTGCACGGTGACAACCATAGGGTCATTATGAGGCTACACGGTGTTGTATACATCATCCTCAGTGAAACTAATCTAGAATGAACAAGGGAATCTTGGTGGTCCCTTAGCGATCTGGAAGACATCATGGCCTGTATCCAACCGGGGTACCTTTATAGCATGATTTTTCCTAGAATTGTTGGAGGTTCCTACCAGGGTGGGACCTCTACTGATGGTGTGGACTATGTGGATCTACTTGATCAGATCCTTGCCCTATGCTTTCCTCTTCTCCTCCGCTGCTCTGATCTATGCTTGCACCTCCTTCCCATTATGAATGCTATCTCGCACCTGCTGTAGAAATTCTACCAAGCAACCTCCCCTTACCAGTGCCTCGATCTGGTTGCATGGGCTGTAGCATTCATAGGTGTTATGCCCCACGTCCTTATGGAAATAGCAGTATTTGAAGCAATTTCACTGATCGGCTACCGCTTTAATCGAGTTAGGTTTCTTGAGTAGCCCTCTGTCGTGGATGGCTAGGTAGATAGTCTCACGAGATGCATTCAGAGGGGTGTAATGAGTGTACCCTTCCTCTTTTCTAGCTATCCGAGCTACATCTCTTGGTGGAGGCATTGCCCTAGAAGGGGTTTTCTTGACTAGGAACCTGTCCCGCTGGGGCTGGTAAGGCAGTGGTCGGTACGTAGATATGTTAGGAGTTCTATTCCGGTTCTTTTGTACTGGTGCAGGCTTGGGCGCCTCCTTCTTTTAGCGTTTGGCAGATCTCATGTCGTCATACTCCATCTTGACTCTAAGTTGCTCGTCTATCTCTACCTGCTCAAGGGCCCTGTCATAGGCCTCCCAGTATGTCTTTGGTGAATACTTTCCAAAGGATCAGAACAGTCTGCCAGCCCATAGGTTCCTTCTGAAATTTGCCAGGGTCTCCTTCTCAGCGAAGACTCCCATCTGGATTACCTCCTTGTGGAATCTCTCCAAGTAGGCTTTGAGCGATTCACCCCGCTCTTGGATCTTGTATTGAAGGTGAATGGGATCCTTGGGGCGAGGTTTGATGCCTTGGAATTGAGCACAGAAATCGGTGTTCAATTTGTTGAAAGAGTCAACATTTCCTGCTGGCAGCTTCCTGAACCATGTCTTGGCATAATCAATTAGCGTGGTAGGGAACATCCTACACATGGTGGCCCTGGTAGCATTATGGACCTCCATCTGTTGAATAAAATTCTCCAGGTGACTCAAGGGATCCTCTGACCCAGAATACTTGTCAATCGGTATCTTGAATTTATAAGGCAGTTCTGCCTCTCTAATCCTTCTAGAAAAAGGAGCGTTCATCTCTCCCAAGGGATCCTTCCAATTCTCTTGGTGCTTGCGCTTCTTTAAATCCTGGATCTCTTTCGTCATTCTGGTTACTTGATCTAGGAGGCGCTTGTTACCATTATTCCCGGACTCTACCTCAGAGTCTTCGTTGTCAGACCCCTCTGATGCCATTGAGGCCTCATCCCAGTTCTCTCCCTAGGGAGGGTTTTCCTAGGCGCTTCTTTTATTTTTGGTGCTGTCTCCAACCGCTGATCGAGGTTGCCTCCTGGCGGCCTCTGGTCAATGTTATCTAAAAGCTGTTGCAGGTCAGACCTGGTAGAGATGCTCCCTATGGGGGAGGTCGATGGCGAACTTCATCTGTCGGGGTTGATAACTTGCTGGTCGGCATGGAGACGGAGGCACGAACCAGAGCCTGTCATGGATTGGTGGGACCGGGGGTATGGGCTCGAGCCTATCATGGATCGATACTGGAGGTGGCGGTCCCAGCCTGTCGAAGGTAGGGTATCCTTGTACCTTGCCGATTGGTGTCTCCCTAGACATCTGGTACTGTGAGCTGGGGGGAGCTACCTTTCGAGACCATTCAGAGACGGATACTTTCAATGAAGGCAGCGACCTGTTGGTCCAAGCTAGCCGGGTCTGCTACTAGGGCGGCAGGTATCTGGAGGGTAGCCCGCGCTATAGCTGTTGGTACTGGAGCGGGATTGCGATTCTTACCCCTTCCTTTGCTTCTGACCCTTTCGAGTTAAAGTGATTGATTGGTGCCCCGATGGATCAGGCTGATCCCTAGAAGAACGGAGTCTCATATTGGAAATGCTGTAAGAAAACAAGATTCACATGCTTTCTTTTAGGGGTGTGGAAACTCCCCACAGATGGCGCCAAAAAGTGTTAACGAGAAAATCAACTTAGGGAGCAGAATTCTAGTTAGCACCCTCAACTGCTATTGGTAGGTGGCAGCGGGGTAGGTACCTTTCGTACCGGGATGTTGTTTTACGTTGGAGATTGAGGGAAGAGAATGTAGAGAAGAGGATGTATAAAGTAGGCACTGATTTATTGAATGTTTGTTTTTTTACAGATATTACAATACACTTTCTCTCCTCTCTTTTTGCACATGATGGAGATGGAGTGCTCATTTATGTCAATAAGTTGCTAGAAAATCCTCCCAGTGATTGTCTCAAAACTCTTACTTGCTTCAGAGAACCCAAGACAAGTATCTCAAAGTAATTCCTGATCTCCTCTTCATCTTTCATGGCCGTATTTATAGACCTCCAATATTCCTAAAAATCTGGTTGTATTAATAAGGAATATTTGGAGTCCTCTTTAGGCGTTGAAAGACATTGAGTAAGGCTAAAGGTGCGGGATTTGATCCCTTTAATCACTGTCGTATATAAACTTTGATTCGGTTGACCATTTGGTCTCATTTATGGCACTTTAAATGGTGAAGGAGTCAACTTTTCCTACTTGTGTTACATGAAGGGGTATACTAGTTCTATATCCCGGTGGCGCGGTACGCTGGCGTATCGGTCTGACTTTACTGGCATGGCACTTGTTCTATCATGCTGGTATCTCCATGGTGGCATCCTTCTCGTCGGGCAGGTAGGATGCCTGTCTTGGTTGGATTCTAGGTCGATATTGAGGTAACCGGGTACCGGGCGCATGTCGCGGTACCTAGGTGCCAGGTAAAAGGTACCTGGTACATGCGAGGTATTGGCTTCACTTGGTGTCAGGAGTGCAAGCTTGGCATGGTAATTATTCTTCTTGGTTCGTAGCTCAGGTGCTTCGCCTAGGTAGATTTTAGTCTTACCAGGTATCGATTCTTTCAAGGTCGTGATATTGATACCTTTGTGTACTTGGGAGCTGGGAATGGTTCATACCAGGTAGTAACTTGGTGGAAAATTCTTCTTTGGACCCCTGCTAAAAAGGGCTGTTAACACAATCAAACACAAATTGCTCTTGGAATCAATTGAAACCAATGAATAGAACATATGAGATCGATTTAAGGGTAAATATCATTTTCGTCCCTATGGTTTACCATATAATCTATTTCGGTCCTCGTCGTTTCGTTATTGGCTCTTTTAGTCCTTCTGTTACATTTTCCGTTAAAAACAAACCATATGTCAAGTTCAGAGGGCAAAATGACCGTTATGCCCTTTAAAATGACCAAAGGCTTGCAAGGACAATTTTGCCTTCACCTAACCATATGGTGATTATCACCGTATAATGTTTAATAAAATTTTAAAATAATTAAAATAAAAAATAAATAAATATAATTGAATTAAATAATTAAAACAAATAAAACAAATAAATAAATAAAAAATCAACCACCCACCATCGTCATTTGACTCCCTTCTAAAGAAAAAAAAGATATAATGGTATATTAGTAATTGAAAATTCAAAAAATATTAGAAATTGATTTAATAAAAAAACTAATATTTAAAAAAATCAAATTACAAAACAAAATTTCTCTCTAGCTTTCAAACCCCTCTCTCTCTCTCTCTCTCTCTCTCTCTCTCCGAAACATCACCAGATTCACCACCATCTATTCTTCATCTGTACCAAATCACCACCAAACTTTTGGTTCAAAGAACAAAACCTGCCAAAATAAAAATTAAAAAATTCAACCATTCATCATCATCAACACCAACGAACCCAAAACTTCCACCATCATCAACAAACTTAAAACCCAGGTTCATAACACAATCGTCACCACCATACCCATATTCAACATTTTTTTCTATACCCACGAATACTAGAAAATCAGATCCCATGAACATTTAATGTTAGACTTTTTTTCTTCTATATGAAAAAAAAATCATATTCTTCATCAATCCCACCATAGATTGATCCAAACACCCAAAAATAAAATGATCTGACCTAACGGCGTTTTTTAGGCAGACTACGCAGCCTTCCATTCTGAGCTGATCTGCGTCGATCCAGCCGGATCTTCGTCTGAACTATAGCACCGACCTCTGTCGCACTTCTGGATTACCTTATCGACGTCATCCGACCTGGCCTTGGTCACTTTCCCGCAGACGGAGAACTTCCTCCAGCTGTTTTCTAACAGATTCAGCCAGATCTTCATCCGACTGCAACATCGACAACCATTCCGCCAGATTCGGCCAGATCCTCCTCTCAGCATTTCTGATTTTTAGACTTAGAGAGAGAAAGATATGAATAAGATAGGTGTAGGTTCCTTTTTTGAAAAATCAGAAATGTTGCCTTATATAACTCCTCCAAAAATAGGTTAGAATGCTGATGTGGTCGTGTTTGATGCACGTATAGCACAGGTAAGGTACCCGTGCAGTATCCTTGCAGTCTTTATTTCCCTTCCTAATTTATGCAATGTGCATGGGTTGTACACGGGTAAGTGACCCGTGCAGTTGGTTCTTGCCCAAGAATCTGCTACCTGGTCCGGTGGATTGCACGGGTAGTGCACGGGTATTACTTGTGCAGTTACCCGTGCACTGAGGCCTTCTCCAAATTCATCTTCCGGTGCACGGGTTGATGTACGGGTAGTGCACGAGTGTGCTACCTGTGCACTATAGCCTTGTTCACCACATTTTTGTACCATTTGTCCTTTTTGTCCTTCTTCATTCTTTTTCACCTAATGCCTGCAATATCAACCAAAAGAGCCATAAATACACATAAAAACACCCAAGAACGAAGCAAAGAGAAAGGATTTGAGGGCCAAAATGTATGACATTTTTGGCTCCATCAAATACCCCTGAAGCAAACCTTTGCTCGTCCTCGAGCAAACTCTAAACAAAACAAAAGACATCAACACAACAACATGACTCGATCTAAAAATTCCGAAACTCAAACAAATACGCTACAAGCCAACTAACTGAGAGATAAGCAAGAGATAATGGGAGTGAGGAATAGGCTAATGCAAAATGTTTTAAATAACTCCATGGCACCCCAATGGAAACTTGCACAACACGAATCCCACACTTAAAGCGCCCTCGCCTTGGAAACTACTCACTCTCACACCCCGAGCATAATTCGCTTCAACACTAGGTTCTCACATGGATTCTCTCTTATTTTTCCTCTCAGAACCTAGGTTCACAGTCATGCAATATGTATGTGCAAAAGAGTTTATATAATGGAATCAAAGTAGTTGCATACATTTCATACAAAATAAACGCTATTTTTATTGAATAAGTCTCATGAAAGAATAAAGTGCCATGAATGTGGAGAGAGCATGCATCGACTAATATTCCCCAGTTAGATTTGCCCTAAGATCAACTAGGAATTTTCCATTCGGTTGTAATGGGGCCATGGGGTTAGATGAGGTGAACAAAGAAATAGAAAAGTATGAGTTCAAAGATCACTTATCATGTTTACACATACTCACACACCCCATACAAAGCTCTATTAAATAGTCACTCACCTTCTAGCGACTAGGCATTTTACTTGCATACACATTTGTGCTTCACACTTTTGTACTCCACATTGTGAGTACTTTACAATTAACATTCATGGCTCTTTTGTGCTTTGCTTTTATTATTATTATTATTATTATTAATTTTTAATTTTCACTTTTGCACATATGACTATTTAGGCTCTAAGTGCACATTTTTCGCACTTTTACATTTTGAGCCCTTTTCATGCACAATTTACATAGTAGCCTAAATACATGCTATTTCAACATTAGAGCTTACACTTTCATACATCACACACACACAACACTTACACACTCCACATGATTGGCAATTTAAGGGTTGGTTTGTGTTTGGCTTATGGCTATATGGTTTATTGTGGTTCCAAATAAAAGGAAAGTGTTTGGCCTCAAAATTGGCTTGGTAGCACACACATTAATGGATGTGAAGTATTTGGCATTTTTAAGTGGCTAAAACACACATTGCCTAATATCACCTCAAAGAATCCATCTACCAAGGGAATAAAAGTTTCAGTCAAACAATCCACTATTATGATGCATGTTCTATGACACATGATGATTTTAGTGTAATGAAACTATGCATGGTGTTTGAATAGTGTTTAAAGATTTGAAAAACATTTTCCCTCGAATTGCGCACTTTTGGCCTGTGTTTGTGAAACTCACAAGGGATGTCTCCACTATTAGAACAGGACGCTCGAGCACTGAGTCCCCTCAACTTAGACACTAAAAGATGGGACTAACCCATGTAGTGCAAGTGAGACCCCTAAAATGGCTAAGAGCTATGAACAAGCACACAAAGCATACACAAATTCGTCACAAACACTTTGCTCAAGATTATCTCACAAAGATAATTAAAGCTCAAAAATTTTGGGTAAGCAGCAAATTTGAAAAATTGACACGAAAAATGACTCAAAAACAAAAGGACAACTCGAAAAGGCGTCTACACCCCCAAACAAAGACCCAACATTGTCCTCAATGTTGAAGACAAGAGAGTCCAGCCTAGTGGCACACCTAACTAGACACCAAAACATAAAAACCTAGGCACTAACCATGCACAATCAATGCCCACAAAATAAAAGACTCAAGAATGGCTCACAATAAATTAAGGCATTTAAGTAAACATGGCAATTAATCTCATAATCCAACCACATCATGCATCCAATCACAAAATTATCAGAATGTGGGTAATAACCCCCGAACCGATTCCTACTATATGATTATGCCTTTACAAGTATATGCATTAATTCAAAACCCCCAAACCGAGTTGGGCTATATAAAATGAAAACCTGTAATTTATGTGTAATATCTACAAGGGCCTTCGGCCCATCCAATCAAGAATGAATAAATCAATAAATTCATCATTTGGAATCCAAAATTGTATCAACAATTATAAGCATATTCTCTCATTCACAATTATCCACACATTTAACCCAAAATTGATATTTACCAAGTATAGTCCCATTCATCAAATATCCACACTCGTCTATATACACAAATAGAAAAATAAGTGCAAGAGTTTGAGTTGAAAAGATTAAACCAATGTGGTAGCTTTGTTGTAGACTCAAAACGGATAGGTTCTCGCCCGTTTTATGAGCCATCTTGGCTTACTTGTCCCTCCAAGACTTGCATGTGGCAAGTGTGTTTAATCCAAGAGATAAAGAACCTAACATTGAAGCACCATTTCTAACCACAAAGGTTAACAATTACAGAAATGATCTCAAACCAAATATCTCTCAAACAAAATAACATCCACAATTATCCAAATACTAAATTATCCTAGAAACTAAACAAGTAAGATACCCATGCACTGACCCTTTTTGCCACCCTTTTGTACCTTTCCTTGCACTCTTGAATTTCCGTGCCTTGATTGGATTCCCTGCACATGAAAAATATTTTCATAAACTTCACTTGCCTTATTCATCAAATAACTACTTTAATCACTAACACTCAAACAATCAAATTTTAATAACGAAAACATTCAAGGATTTCACAATATATTTTCTCTAGACTAAGAACTACCTACACCTAAAAAAAGCTCATGAGATTAATTCAAAATTAAGGTAACTCAAAATGCATGAGAAAATGAATTGTGACATCCAACCATACTTAAGAATTAATCAATGTAATGCATGTGAGGTGGGACTTGGGTCAACCGAAGGTGGTTTGACCTAGTGGAGAGGTCCATTTCTTTTGACCACCCATATGGGTGTCAAAGTCTTTCCTAGAGATCCCTTCCCCTTAGTCCTCACTTCATCCACTATGTCCTTTCTAACCCATATCTTCCTAACTTTACTTGGGTTCCTCCTAGACCTATTTTGATTGTTCTTAACCCTTTGAAACTTGCAACAATAGGCCTTAATGTGCCCTGGCTTTGAACAAAAGTAACAAGTTGGAAAGGTATAAGGAAAACTCCCTCTTTGTTTAAAGCTTTGAGGTGCCCTTGAGTGTTGCACCTTGAGTGACTTGCCTTCGTTCTCAACTTTGTCTAAATGCACTATGTAGTCACACTCATTTACTTTTGCGATCTTCAAGGCTTTCTCCTTTTTCTTGAGCACTTTCTTCACCTCTCCCAAAAAATTTGACTTCTTTTCAACCTCCATCAATAGCCTCCTAGTTTTTCTTACGTACTCTTCTTCAAACTCTTTCGAGAGCTTAGCTAACTCAACTAGGTCTCGCGGAATCGCCTTCTTTTCACCCTCAACCTTAACAATTTTCTTCTCAATCTTTTTGTTGAGGTTGGAGAGTTCTTTCACTTTCTTCTTCAAAGTCTAATTCGCCTCCTTAAGAAGTTTGATTTCTTGATGAAGCTTTTTGTTCTCATCTTTGAACTCCTTCTCTTTTTCTTGCTCAAAATCTCTAGATATCTCTTCGAGCATTTTCTCATCAAAATTTGCTTCTTCCATTTTTAAGGCTTCGTTCTCTTCAATGCCGTCTTGATGTCCTTCTTCCATCTCTACTGCTAACTCTAATGCATTTACAATGTCACAAACTCTGCTTTTCTTCTTTCGGCCTTTCGGCACTTCCAAAACAAAGCATCCTTCAAAGAGTCTTTCATCAGGTCGATTGATATGAACCTCACCAAGAACAGCGAGACCCGGAACCAATATATGGTAGCAAGGATCGTTTTCTAGATTCAAGTTTATAAATAAGAACAATGTAGGGCCGTGACCCGTTATCTATAATGAGATAAGAACCAACGGTATCAAGAAAGTGATAGACGCTACACTCAAGAACAAGAAAGAAAGGTGAGTGATAAGTCAATTCTCGGAACCAAAGAGAAAATTCTCTCTATTTTTCATTCAAAATCAAGTCTACTGAAAATTACATCAGTTGGTTCCTTATAAAATAACACCCTAATCGAAAAGAAAGGAAACAAGATATTCGGCCATTACGGCCTTACATTCAGAAAACTAAATTGGTTAATAATTGCCTTACAAACGGGAAAGAAAATAAAAGACTAAAACAAGCAACTATTGACTTGTTCTCTATTTGGAAGGCTTAATCTGGAAACAAATCAGCCCTTTAATTTGGGAAACAAATTAACTCTTATTCTTTGGAAAATAAAATAGGAAAAATGCTGAAATAAGAATTTCCTCCAACCATACGCCGCCCATGTTGTGCCACATGCCCAAACTCTTCTCTTATTTGGCCCAATCAATTGTCTTGATTATGTTAATTAAGCCTTGGTCTTCATGTGGGCTTATCTTGGACTTCAACAATTCAACATCAGCCCAAGTATCTTGAATCAGGCCATTGAGTGCTTCTTTGAATCTCTTAGCCCTTGCCCTTGTTATTGGCTCAACCGGAACATGCAATGGATCCCTTGGTGCATCTCCCTTATTCTCACCATTCCCTCCCTCTTGAAAAGGATTTGTCCTCAAATCGTCACCTACATCAAAAAGAGACAAATCAGAAACATTAAAGCTTGCACTAACATTATACTCACTTGGAAGGTCTAGCTTGTAGGCGTTGTCATTGATCCTTTCAATCACTTGAAATGAGCCATCTCCCCATGAAAGTAGTTTAGAAAGCCGCTGAACTAGAAACCGTTCCTTATATGTAACCACACCCAATCATAAGGCTCAAACACAACTTTCTTACGCCCTTTATTTGCATGGTTGGCATATTGCTCAGTTCTCCTCTCTATGTTTTGCCGAGTCTTTTCATGGATTTGCTTAACAAAATCTGCCTTTTTCTTCACATCCAAGTTAACATGCTCATTCACAGGTAAATTAATTAAATCCAAAGGAGTAAATGGGTTAAAACCATACACAATTTCAAAAGGAGAAAAATGAGTTGCAGAATGCACACTCCTTTTATAAGCAAACTCTACATGCGGCAAACAATCCTCCCATGTTTTCAATTTCTTTTGTATTATAGCACTCAACAAGGCAGATAAAGTCCTATTAACTACTTCAGTTTGACCATCAGTTTGTGGATGACAAGTAGTAGAAAATAAAAGTTTAGTTCCTAACTTACCCTATAAAGTCTTCCAAAAGTAGCTTAAGAACTTAGCATTTCAATCAGAAACAATGGTCTTAGGCATGCCATGCAATCTCAAAATTTCTTTGAAAAAAAAATCAGCAATATGTGATGCATCATCAGTTTTATGACAAGGAATGCAATGCGCCATTTTAGAAAACCTATCAACAACCACATATATAGAATCCCTACACCTTTTGACCTAGGCAAACCCAACACAAAATCCATAGAAATATCAATCCAAGGTCCACTAGATATATGCAAAGGAATAGACAATCCATGAGGTTTAATCCTAGACTTAGCTTGTCTACTTGTATTGCATTTCTCACAAATTCTTTCTACATCACGTTTCAGATGAGGCCAAAAAAAGTGTTCATGCAAAACATCTAGTGTCTTGGCTATACCAACATGTCCCTTCAAACCTCCCCCATGAGCTTCTCTAACAAGCAATTCTCGCAAAGAACTCTTAGGCACACATAATTTAGTTTCTCTAAACAAAAACCTATCATGCCTATAAAACTTGCCAAATGCAACCTTTTCACATGCATTGAATACATTGCCAAAATCAGAATCTTCCGTATACAATTCTTTAATGTAGTCAAAACCAAGCAATCTAGCATCCAAAGTAGAAAGTAAAACGTACCTTCTAGACAGAGCGTCAGCGGCCACGTTTTTCTTACCTTTTTTGTACTTGATTACATATGGAAATGTTTCAATAAACTCCACCCACTTGGCATGCCGCTTATTTAGCTTGTGTTGCCCCTTTATATGCTTCAAGGACTCATGATCCGTGTGAATCACAAATTCTTTCGGCCAAAGGTAGTGTTGCCAAGTTTCCAATGCCCTAATCAAAGCATACATCTCCTTGTTATAGGTAGGATAATTCAAGGCTGCTCAACTTATCTTCTCACTAAAAAATGCAATGGGATGTCCTTCTTGCATTAGAACAGCTCCAAAACCTATTCCTGAAGCATCACTCTCAATCTTAAAAGCTTTAGCAAAGTCAGGCAAAGCAAGCAAAGGTGCATTAGTTAATTTTTCCTTAATCAAGTTAAATACCTTTTCTTGTTGATTGCCCCACTTAAAACCCACATTCTTTTTGATAACTTCAGTTAAAGGTGCGGCTAGACTACTAAAATCTTTCACAAACCTCCTATAAAAACTAGCCAACCCATGAAAACTTCTCACTTATCCCACATTTGTAGGTTTCAGCCACTCCTTAATTGCCTTAACCTTTTTTTCATCAACCCGAATCCCCTTAGCACTAACAACAAAACCAAGAAATACAAGTTTATTGGTGCAAAAGGTACACTTTTTGAGATTAGTAAACAACTTTTCTGTTCTTAAAACACCTAAAACAAGTTTTAAATGTTCAACATGCTCATCCAAGTTTTTGCTATAAATCAGAATGTCATCAAAGTGAACAACCACAAATTTTCCAATAAAAGCACGCAAAACATGGTTCATTAATCTCATGAAAGTACTTGGTGCATTAGTTAATCCAAAAGGCATAACTAACCACTCATATAAACCATATTTTATTTTGAAAGGAGTTTTCCACTTATCACCTTCTTTCATCCTAATTTGATGATATCCACTTTTAAGATCAATTTTAGTAAAAACAATAGAACCATGCAATTCATCAAGCTTATCATCTAATCTAGGAATAGGATGACGATACTTTACAGTGATATTGTTGATGGAACGACAATCAACGCACATCCTCCATGTTCCATCCTTCTTAGGCATAAGCAAAACGGGAACAGCATAATGACTCATGCTCTCACGCACATACCCCTTTTCCATGAGCTCACTAACCTGCCTTTGAAGTTCATTTGTCTCCTCGAGATTACTTCTGTATGCTGGTCTATTCAAGATGGGTGCTCCAGATATAAAGTTAATTTGGTGCTCAATCCCCCTTATTGATGGTAAACCAATAGGCATCTCTTCGGGAAACACTTCATTAAAGTCATGCAAAAGAGAAACAACAACACTAGGCGAGGAAGGGTTAATTTCATTAGCACTAAAACAGGCCTCTTTGTACAAAAGTACAATCATTAGCTGATTTGAAAACAAAGCCTTTTTGATCTCACTCTCTCTTGCATAAAAGCTCACTTGTTTTCTCTTTTTTTTTCTCATCATCCACTTTTTTCTTTTTCACTTTTTTTTTCTTTTTTTGCTGTTTCAGACTCTCTTTCTTTTGTCTCTCTTTCTTTGAACTCTCACTCTCTTTTTTACATCTTTTTTTTTTAACCTCACTTGATCTTCATACACTTGTCTTGGGGTTAAAGGTACAAGTGTGATTGACTTTTTACTGAGTACAAAGGAGTATCTATTAGTATATCCATCTTGAGTCACATGTCTATCAAACTGCCAAGGTCTCCCCAAAAGGATATGGCATGCGTTCATTGGTACCACGTCACAAAGGACTTCATCTTTGTATTTTTCAATTGAAAACGTCACCAACACATGTTAATCACCTTGATTTCCCCACAATCATTTAACCATTGTAGCTTATAAGGTTTTGGGTGCTTCAAAGTGGCCAAATTCAGTTTTTCCAGAAAACTAGTGCTAGCCACATTAGTACAACTCCCCCCATCAATGATCATACTACATACCTTATCATTAACATGACAGCGGGTGTGAAATATGTTTTAACGTTGTATCTCATCATCTTCCTTGGCTTGAGCACTTAGAGCTCTTCTTGCCACCAAAAGCTCTCCATCCACCGGATATTCAATGTCACTTGCATCCTCCAAAGGCGACATGGACTCATCATCGGATTCACCTTCAGATTCAATATCACCATCATCCTTCAAAACCATTACTCTCTTCTTTGGGCATTGAGATGCAATATGACTTGCTCCCAAACACTTAAAGCCCTTAATGTCACGTATTCTAGAAGGTTGAGAATTTGATTTACCTTGATTTAATGTTCCTCCGGCCTTATGATCTTTGGAAGGTTCGGTCTTGGCCTTGAAACTAGGTTTGTTATCCCTTTTGCTCCAATTCGGTTTCCATGGTGATGAAGAACCCAAATTTTGCCCAACCCGTGTGGAACTCTTCCTCTTCAACTGTTATTCTACCTTAATGGCCATGTGTACCATATCAGTCAATTCAACATAATGTTGCAACTCCACTACATTTGCAATGTCTCGGTGTAGTCAACTTAAAAACCTAGCCATAGTAGCCTCTCGGTCCTCCTCTACACCAGCTCGAATCATGGCTATCTCCATTTCCTTGTAGTAGTCTTCAACACACTTAGACCCTTGAGTAAGAGTTTGCAATTTTTGAAACAAACCTCTATAATACTGACTTGGAATGAAACACTTCCTCATGACAGCTTTTATCTCCTCCCAAGTCTCAATAGGCCTTTCTCCATTCCGTCTCCTACTCACATTCAGTTGATCCCACCAAACGATAACATAATCAATGAATTCTATGGCAGCCAACTTCACCTTCTTCAATTCGGAATAGTCATGGCAGTCAAACACCAATTCTATTCTCTTCTCCCACTCCAAATAATCTTCAGGATCGGTTTTACCTTGGAAAGTTGGGATCTTCACCTTTATACTACCCAAATTATTATCAAACCTCTCTCCATACCTATCTTCTTTATTCCCATACCTATCTCCTCTATTCCCATACCTAACTCCTCTACCTCCCATTCCACGCCTAAATTTGCCCGCACCCACATTAGACATGCGATCATCCTTCTATAGGTCATTCCCGTAATCATCTTCATAGTCATTCCTAAGTGGATTCCTTTCTCTTCGTTCCACATTAGGAGCCCTGAATGGCTGCTCCCTTAGCGAACTAGACTCCACTTTGTCTAACCTATCGTTCACCTCGCCAAACTAAGTCTCCATCCACGCCATGTGTTGTTGCATGGATTTATACAAAAGATCGAGATCTACCTTTTCTGGTGTTTCGTTGGACACACCTTTACTGTTATCGTGTGACATCTCTAAAATCTAAAAAAAAAACAAGAATTAGTAAACCTCACAAACTCTCCCTCACGTGTTTACCCTCAAAGATGGTAGCACTCACACTCGTGTTTCACTCAATTCATTTGGCTTTTACCTTCTGATGAGCTCACACTCTCTTGCCTTTTTCCACTCTTTTTTCACTCTTTCAGTTCCTTTTTTTTATCAACCCATGATATCAAGAAAAGGAATTAAAAAATAGTTGATATAAGTTCAACTACACGACCTTGCAAAGAAAAAATTTTGTACTCTTTTTTTTGGACCTTGATCTTTTTTTTTGACCTTGATCAAATGGACTCAAGCAAAGCTTTGGTAATTTTTTTTTATTGGGCTTGATCAATCGGAATCAAGTTTGTGAATTTTTTTTTAAATAAACGAAATCAGGGAAGAAGAAGAACAAGGATAGATTAAACCTAAGTTTAGAAACCTACGCTCTGATACCAACTGATATGAACCTCACCAAGAACAGCGAGACCCGGAACCAATATATGGTAGCAAGGATTGTTTTCTAGATTCAAGTTTATAAATAAGAACAATGTAGGGCCGTGACCCGTTATCTATAATGAGATAAGAACCAACGGTATCAAGAAAGTGATAGACGCTACACTCAAGAACAAGAAAGAAAGGTGAGTGATAAGTCAATTCTCGGAACCAAAGAGAAAATTCTCTCTATTTTTCATTCAAAATCAAGTCTACTGAAAATTACATCAGTTGGTTCCTTATAAAATAACACCCTAATCGAAAAGAAAGGAAACAAGATATTCGGCCATTACGGCCTTACATTCAGAAAACTAAATTGGTCAATAATTGCCTTACAAACGGGAAAGAAAATAAAAGACTAAAACAAGCAACTATTGACTTGTTCCCTATTTGGAAGGCTAAATCTGGAAACAAATCAGCCCCTTAATTTGGGAAACAAATTAACTCTTATTCGTTGGAAAATAAAATAGGAAAAATGCTGAAATAGGGATTTCCTCCAACCATACGCCACCCATGTTGTGCCACATGCCCAAACTCTTCTCTTCTTCGGCCCAATCAATTGTCTTGATTATGTTAATTAAGCCTTGGTCTTCATGTTGGCTTATATTGGACTTCAACAATTCAACATCAGCCCAAGTATCTTGAATCAGGCCATTGAGTGCTTCTTTGAATCTCTTAGCCCTTGCCCTTGTTATTTGCCCAACTGGAACATACAAAGGATCCCTTGGTGCAGCTCCCTTATTCTCATCATCGGTCAACGTAAAATTCAACCCTGCTCCCACCACAACTCAAAGATAAATGCCTAGAAACTACATTCACCTCCATCCCAACTGTGGCCATAAACGACCTTCCCAGAAGCAACCTCCAATCCCTCTTATCGGATTCATCATCCTTCACTTCCAACACAACAAAGTCCATTGGGACCTTGAGTCCATGGATGTCCAGCTGTACATCCTCAACTACTCCACGAGGAGTCTTTGGAGAGTTATCTACCATCTTGAGTTCCATTTGAGTGGCCTTCATGGACTGTAGCTTCAACTGATTGTATACCTTCAAAGGCATCATGTTGACACTAGATCCCATATCGAGCACCACTCCCAATTGTATACCTTTGGTATGAACCTCACCAAGAACAGCGAGACCCGGAACCAATATATGGTAGCAATGATCGTTTTCTAGATTCAAGTTTATAAGTAAGAACAATGTAGGATCGTGACCCGTTATCTATAATGAGATAAGAACCAACGGTATCAAGAAAGTGATAGACGCCACACTCAAGAAAAAGAAAGAAAGGTGAGTGATAAGTCAATTTTCGGAACCAAAGAGAAAATTCTCTCTATTTTTCATTCAAAATCAAGTCTACCGAAAAATTACATAAGTTGGTTCCTTATAAACTAAAACCCTAATCGAAAAGAAAGGAAACAAGATATTCGGCCATTAAGACCTTAAAATCAGAAAACTAAATTGGGCAATAACTGTCTTACAAACGCGAAAAAAAAAACCTAAAACAAGCAACTATTAACTTGCTCCCTATTTGGAAGGCTAAATCTAGAAACAAATCAGCCTCTTAATTTGGGAAACAAATCAACTCTTATTCTTTGGTAATTAAAATAGGAAAAATGCTGAAATAGGGATTTCCTCCAACCATACGCCGCCCATGTTGAGCCATATGCCTAAACTCTTCTCTTATTCGGCCCAATCAATTGTCTTGATGATGTTAATTAAGCCGTGTTCTTCATGTGGGCTTATCTTGGACTTCAACAAATCAACACCAGCCCAAGTGTCTTGAATTAGGTCATTGATTGCTTCTTTGAATCTCTTAAGCCTTACTCTTGTTATTGGCCCAACCGCAACATGCAATGGATCCCTTGGTGCATCTACCTTATTCTCATCATTCTCTCCCTCTTGAAAAGGATTTGTCCTCAAAGCGTCACCTATATCAAAAGGAGACAAATAGAAACATTAAAGCTTGCACTAACATTATACTCACCTGGAAGGTCTAGCTTGTAGGCGTTGTCATTGATCCTTTCAATCACTTGAAATGGGCCATCTCCCCGTAGAAGTAGTTTAGAACGCCGCTAAACTAGAAACCGTTCCTTCCTCATATGCAACCACACCCAATCACCAGGCTCAAACAGAACTTTCTTACGCCCTTTATTTGCATTGTTGGCATATTGCTCAGTTCTCCTCTCTATGTTTTGACGAGTCTTTTCATGGATTTGCTTAACAAAATATGCCATTTTCTTCACATCCAAGTTAACATGCTCATTCACAGGTAAAGGAATTAAATCCAAAGGAGTTAATGGGTTAAAACCATACACCATTTCAAAAGGAGAAAATGTGTTGCAGAATGCACACTCCTATTTTAAGCAAACTCTACATGCGGCAAACAATCCTCCCATGATTTTAAGTTCTTTTGTATTATAGCACGCAACAAGGCATATAAAGTCCTATTAACTACTTCATTTTGACCATCAGTTTGTGGATGACAAGTAGTAGAAAATAAAAGTTTAGTTCCTAACTTATCCTACAAAGTCTTCCAAAAGTAGCTTAAGAACTTAGCATCTCTATCCGAAACAATGGTCTTAGGCATGCCATGCAATCTCACAATTTCTTTGAAAAACAAATTAGCAATATGTGATGCATCATCAGTTTTATGACAAGGAATGAAATGTGCCATTTTAGAAAACCTATCAACAACCACATATATAGAATCCCTACCCCTTTTTGACCTAGGAAAACCCAACACAAAATCCTTAGTAATATCAATCCAAGGTCCACTGGGTATAGACAAAGGAATATACAGTCCATGAGGTTTAATCCTAGACTTAGCTTGTCTACATGTAATGCATTTCTCACAAATTCTTTCTACATCACGTTTCATATGAGGCCAAAAAAAGTGTTCATGCAAAACATCTAGTGTCTTGGCTATACCAACATGCCCCATCAAACCTCCCCCATGAGCTTCTCTAACAAGCCATTCACGCAAAGAACTCTTAGGCACACATAATTTCGTTTCTCTAAACAAAAACCCATCATGCCTATAAAACTTGCAAAGTGTAACATTTTCACATGCATTGAATACATTCCCAAAATCAGAATCTTCCATATACAATTCTTTAATGTAGTCAAAACCAAGCAATCTAGCATCCAAAGTAGAAAGTAAACCGTACCTTCTAGACAGAGCGTCAGCGACCACGTTTTCCTTACCTATTTTGTACTTGATCACATATGGAAATGTTTCAATGAACTACACCCACTTGGCATGCCGCTTATTTAGCTTGTGTTGCCCCTTTATATGCTTCAAGGACTCATGATCCATGTGAATCACAAATTCTTTCGGCCAAAGATAGTGTTGCCAAGTTTCCCATGCACTAATCAAAGCATACATCACCTTGTCATAGGTAGGATAATTCAAGGCTGCTCCACTTATCTTCTCACTAAAATATGCAATGGGACGTCCTTCTTGCATTAGAACAGCTCCAATACCTATTCCTGAAGCGTCACACTCAATCTCCAAAGCTTTAGCAAAGTCAGGCAAAGCAAGCAAATGTGCATTAGTTAATTTTTCGTTAATCAAGTTAAATGCCTTTTGTTGTTCATTACCCCATTTAAAACCCACATTTTTTTTGATAACTTCAGTTAAAAGTGCGGCTAGACTACTAAAATCTTTCACAAACCTCCTATAAAAACTAGCCAACCCACGAAAACTTCTCACTTGTCCCACATTTGTAGGTTTCGACCACTCCTTAATTGCCTTAACCTTTTCTTCATCAACCCAAATCCCCTTAGCGCGAACAACAAAACCTAGAAATACAAGTTTATCAGTGCAAAAGGTACACTTTTTGAGATTAGCAAACAACTGTTCTATTCTTAAGACACCTAAAACAAGTTTTAAATGTTCAACATGCTCATCTAAGTTTTTGCTATAAATCAAAATGTCATCAAAGTAAACAACGACAATATTTCCAATAAAAGCAAGCAAAACATGTTTCATTAATCTCATGAAAGTACTTAGTGCATTAGTTAATCCAAAAGGCATAACTAACCACTCATATAAACCATATTTTGTTTTGAAAGCAGTTTTCCACTCATCACCTTCTTTCATCCTAATTTGATGATATCCACTTTTAAGATCAATTTTAGTAAAAACAATAGAACCATGCAATTCGTCAAGTATATCATCTAATATAGGAATAGGATAGCGATACTTTACAGTGATATTGTTGATCGCATGACAATCAACACACATCATTCATGTTCCATCCTTCTTAGGCACAGGCAAAATGGGAACCGCACAAGGACTCATGCTCTCACGCACATACCCCTTTTCCATGAGCTCACTACCTGCCTTTGAAGTTCCTTTGTCTCCTCGGGATTACTTCTGTATGCTGGTCTATTCGGGATGGGTGCTCCAGGTACAAAGTTAATTTGGTGCTCAATCCTCCTTATTGGTGGTAAACCAATAGGCATCTCTTCGGGAAACACTTCATCAAAGTCCTGCAAAAGAGAAACAACAACACTAAGCAAGGAAGGGTTAATTTCATTAGTACTAAAACAAGCCTCTTTGTACAAAAAGTACAATCATTGGCTGATTTGAAAACAAAGCCTTTTTGATCTCACTCTTTGTTCACTCTTTCAGTTCATTTTTTTATATCAACCCACGAAATCAAGAAAAGGAAAAACAAAATAGTTGATATAAGTTTAACTACACGACCTTGTTAAGAAAATTTTTTTTTGGTACTTTTTTTTACCTTGATCAGATGGACTCAAGAAAGGCTTTGGCATTTTTTTTACTGGACTTGATCAATCGGAATCAAGTTTGTGAATTTTTTTTAAAACAAATGAAATCAGCGAAGAAGAAGAACAAGGATAGATTAAACCTGAGTATATAAACATATGCTCTGATACCAACTGATATGAATCTCACCAAGAACAGCGAGAGCCATAACCAATATATGGTAGCAAGGATCATTTTCTAGATTCAAGTTTATAAGTAAGAACAATGTAGGACCGTGACCCTTTATCTATAATGAGATAAGAACCAATGGTATCAAGAAAGTGATAGACGCCAAACTCAAGAACAAGAAAGAAAGGTGAGTGATAAGTCAATTTTCGGAACCAAAGATAAAATTCTCTCTATTTTTCATTCAAAATCAAGTCTGCTAAAAAATTACATCAGTTGGTTCCTTATAAACTAAAACCCTAATCAAAAAGGAAGGAAACAAGATATTCATCCATTATGACATTACAATCATAAAACTAAATTGGGCAATAATTGTCTTACAAACGCGATAGAAAATAAAAACCTAAAACAAGCAACTATTGACTTGCTCCCTGTTTGGAAGGCTAAATCAGGAAACAAATCAGCCCCTTAATTTGGGAAACAAATCAACTCTTATTTTTTGGAAATTAAAATAGGAAAAATGCTGAAATAGGGATTTCCTCCAACCATACGCCGCCCATGTTGAGCCACATGCCCAAACTCTTCTCTTATTCGGCCCAATCAATTGTCTTGATGATGTTAATTAAGCCATGGTCTTCATGTGGGCTTATCTTGGACTTCAACAATTCAACATCAGCCCAAGTGTCTTGAATCAGGCCATTGAGTACTTCTTTGAATCTCGTAGGCCTTGCTCTTGTTATTGGCCACACTGGAACATGAAGTGGATCCCTTGGTGCAGCTCTCTTATTCTCATCAACCTTCGAAGGCTTTAGTGACTAGAATGATGAAATCACCTGGATCCTCCAGCTTCAATGGACTAGCTTCCTTTGACTCATCCGACTTCTCTTTTACAAAATCTTCAACATCAGCTTGGATGTCTTGTGTTGTCTCATTTTGTGCAAACTTCTCAATCTTCTTTTGAAGTACCTCCATCACCTTAATCTGCTCATTATTACTCTTAGATTTTTCTTTTTCCTACTTGTACAGTGCCTCTACAATTTGTGTGACTTGAGTCTCCAATCTTCTGATAGAAGCATGTATGCTATTCGCCCTCTCGTCATTTGATTGGAGGTAGTTCTTCAACATTTGCTCATTTGTACTATGAGAATTCCTAATGGCTATTGAAGCCTCATCTATGGCCTTGATAAAATCCCTTAATTATTCCCCAAGTGACCTGACCTTTGGTTGATAAGCATTTACCTGGGTGTTGAAATTGCCTTATGGGTAGTTGTTTGAGTTTCCCCACTGATTGTTGTTACTTGATCCTCCTTGATTGTTGTACCTATTGTATCCCTAGTTCTGATAACCTTGGTTGGTTGTATTGTTGTTGTTATTGCTCCATGAGAAGTTAGGGTGATTCCTCCACACATGATTGTATTGGTTGGAGTATGGGTCACTCCTCTGCCTTTGGAAATTTCCTAACATTTAGGCTTTTTCTGTTGAAACCCTGTTAACTAGTAACGCAGCGAAAATAGGTTTTAAAAATTTTATACACATCATAAACGATCTAGAACCAGTGAACTTAGGATCACAATTCTTTTTCCGGAACTAATACATAGAATATGTAAACACAGGAAATTGTAATCAATATAAAAAAATAATTAGAACCTTACCAACGTTTGGAGGCTCCTTCACTTTACGATATGCTCATGGTCTGTACCACTGATCTTCCTACCTATTCCTGGAACTGGTAACTGCGTGTGGGCGCGTCACGTACTCAGGAACTTAGGAGGATGTAGAGAGAATGAAGAAGAAGAAAACTTTCTTTTTCTTCACTATGCAACACTTGCACTGCACACACTTAAACAATATTTTAATTTGCGTTGATAAAATTCTCACGCACATACCAATTGCATCTAATGCAACTTTTTTTAAAAAAGCAAAACCCAACTTTTTTATCTCTATCAATCAGGTTTACTTTTTCAAAAATAAAACAAAACTTTTTTTTTTCTCTTGTGCGTTGATCAATATCTCTTTCTCAGGTTAGGATTAAAACAAATAAAACTCTTTTTTATCTCTTTTATTGATTCACGCACCACCCAACTTGTTTGTATCATATACAAACTTTTGTGTATTTTACTTTCGTGTGTTTTTTTTTTGTTATCAATATATATATCATATATATATTATTATAACGAAAACTCTTTAATTGATATCTTTTTGATTTTAAAATTAAATCTTTTAAAATGATATCTCATATCTTTTAAAAGATAATTAAATATTTATTTTGAATTTAAACATTTTAAATTCAATTTCAAATATTTAATTTAATAAAATAAAATAATCATATTATCTTATTCTTTTTAAAATCAAATATCAACTATCACCCTCCATTTAGTGATTAATAACATAATACTTATTATTTAATTTATTTAATCACCATTATTTATTAATTAAATAATCTCATTATTCAATCAATTCCCGAATAAATACGTGTCACTTTCGTAACACAATTAATTGGACAATCCAATTAATTAACCGTGACCCTTGTTACCTAAATCGGTCGGGCTAGCAAGGCGACCTAATGGACCCACAGTATTTTGAGCTCCAATAATCCTCGGAATCATTAATTAAACTCTTTAATTAATATTCATTGATTATTAACTCTGGTGTTATTCCACTAAAAACCCGAAGCTGCACTCTCTCAACTGCAGACGCTTTTACACAGACCGATAAAACTCGGTGTCCATCGATATAGCTATTACACATGGTGTGATCCTCTACAGCAGTTCATAATTAGAGCTGGGTCATAATGTCCGTTATACCCCTCTAATTACATATATCCTTTAAGTACTGTTGATTCTCTAATGGACAATAAATCCTATTTCCTCACGGAATTAGGAGAGCGCTCATATTGTTTAAGCCCTGAATCAACCCTTAAGGGAATTACCATCTACTTCTCACAAGAAGGAGTGGATTCCACTATTGTGTACATACCTTCCCCGCCACAAGCAAAATCGCAATCCCAACATACGGAGTATATTGATCAGGAATAGCATCTGACCTCATCCATGGTATATCAAAGACCACGATCTAACCTGAAGGAGTCGATAAGACACTCAGGATTAAGATCACCCACATATAGCCATCATTAGTTGATATATATGAATCTCATCAGTAAACGGATCTTGGCGAGAGATTCATATAGATCATGGCCCAGTCATATACGATCACATCATACAAGGTGCCTCCATTCCCATTTCTCATATGAATGATTCAGGAAGAACCACCGTACATTACGGAATGGACCGCAACTACAGATTAACCACAAATAAAGTACCCAGCTTTATTTGCTATCTATGGACTTTTTAGATTGCACGTCTCTCACTTTATCCATCCGCATATGACACTCATATACACAGTTCGAGATTACATCCGGCAATCCAGGATGTTAATATATGCACAAGTTATAAAATAAACAACACAACAAGAATGAATTGAACTTTTCTTTTTGTTTATTTCATAAATCCATTTACAAATTACATCTTTATGGCATAAACCCCAACAATCTCCCACTTGTACTAAAGCATGTGAGGCATGTCTCGTAACCCTAGACAATCTAGGTGACCCGAAAACACTTTAGCCGGTAAGGTCTTCGTAAATGGATCAGCATGATTGTCTTGTGAGGCTATCTTGGTGACGATCACATCTCCTCTCTAATGAGATGATACTTTCTCTCTATATGCTTCCCTCTCTTGTGGCTTCTTGGTTCTTTGGAATTAGCCACAGTACCACTGTTATCACAATAAAGTATGATGGGCTTATCCAGATCTGGAACAACTTCCAGATCACTCAAGAACTTGCGGAGCCAAACAACCTCTTTAGCAGCTTCACAAGCGGCTACATATTTGGCTTCCATGGTGGAGTCAGCAATGCAAGATTGCTTAATACTTCTCCACACAATGGCTCCACCACCCAGAGTGAAAACTGATCCAGACTTGGATTTCCTAGAATCCATGTCTGACTAAAAATCAAAATCTGTGTATCCTAACGAGATCAAATCCTGTCCGGAATACACTAGCATATAGTTTCTCGTTCTCCGAAGATACTTGAGAATAGTCCTGATAGCAACCCAATGATCCAATCTTGGGTTGGACTGGTGCCTGCTGACTACTCCCACTGCATAGCAGATGTCCGGTCTCATGCATAACATAGCATACGTGAGATTACCTACTGCTGATGCATAAGGTACACGTCTCATATCCTCAACTTCTTGAGGTGTCTAAGGACACTGTTCCTTAGATAAGTGAACTCCATGCCTAGAAGGTAAATTACCTTTCTTAGAGTTTTGCATCAAAAATAGCACAAGAATCTTGTCGATATACGATGCTTGAGACAATGCTATGAGTTTGTTCTTACTATCCCTTATAAGTTGAATCCCTAGAACATAACTCTCCTCTCCCAAATCTTTCATTTGGAATTGGCTAGCCAGCCAGCCAGCCCCTTACATCAGATAACATTCCCACATCATTCCCAATAAGTAGGATGTCGTCCAAGTATAGGACTAAGAAAACTACCTTTTTTTTCTTTATTAGGATCTTCCATTGCATTCTTAAATGTCAATGGATCATCCACACTATCAGCAGAGACAACACTTTGTTCCTCACCTATACCTAAAAAGGGTTCAGGTTGTCTTACAACCCTCCCACTACGTCTAGGTGATAATGTATCCTGATCAGAAACCATCTGACTCTCAGATGTTTGTGGATCAACAACTCTTGTTGATGAAGCACTAGTCTTACTAGGATCCAACTCATTCAATATAATCTTAGAACGAGGTTTATGGTCACTAATATAATTGTCCTCAAGAAATGTTGCATTTGTCGACACAAATACTTTGTTATCTTCGGGACTATAGAAGTGTCCACCTTTGGTCTCCTTGGAGTATCCTACAAATAGGCAGACCACAGATTTGGGTCTAACTTTCCACTTATGTTCTTCAGCACGTGTGCTGGACACCCCCACACGCGGAAATGTTGCAAACTAGCTTTACGACCATTCCACAACTCCAGGGGAGTCTTAGGAATAGATTTGGATGGCACTACATTCAAAATGTATGCCGCTGTTTGTAACGCATATTCCCATAAGGAATTTGGTAATGATGAGAAACTAATCATAGATCTCACCATTTCCATCAGGGTTCTATTTCTCCTCTCCACTACACCATTTTGCTGAGGTGTACCGGGGCTGTGAGTTGGGAAACTATCCCATGCCTGACCATGAAGTCTTCAAACTCTTGGTCAAGGTACTCAGCTCTACGATCTGATCGTAGTGACTTGATAGTCCTACCTAATTGATTCTCAACTTCAGCTCGGAATGCTTTGAACTTTTCAAATGTTTCCGACTTTCATTGCATCAGGTAAACATATCCGTATCTTGAATAGTCATCTATAAAGGTGACATAATACTCATAGCCGCCCCTAGCTCTAACATTCATCGGTCCGCAGACGTCTATATGTATGAGTTCTAGTGGCTCTATAGCTCTAAGCCCTTTTCCAGTAAAAGATCTCTTAGTCATCTTACCTTTTAAATAGGATTCCCAGACAGGTAAGATGTCAACCCTTAACTCACTTAAAGGTCCGTTTTTTACTAGTCTTTCTATCCGATCAAGGTTGATATGACCAAGCCTTAGATGCCAGAGATACGTATCATTATCTGGAGAAATCTTATGTCGTTAAATTTTTTTGTTTTTCAACCTTAAACGTTTCGGTGTTAAGCATTATAGTATGTATTAACGGTCTTAACACATACAAATTGTTTTCATTAATTCCTAAACAAATATTCAGACCTTTCTTTCCAATAATAACAAACTTATTATTAAAAGAAACAGAATATGATAGTTCTAACAACTTAGAAATGGAAATCAAATTCCGTGTAAATCCAGGAATATAAAAAACATTGTTCAATAATAAAAAACTATTATTATTACAAAATTGCAATCTTATTGCTCCCACTGCTTTTGCCGACACGACATCCCCCGACCCCACACGTATTGAGAAGGCTCCCTCCTCTAGTTGTGTCCAAGAATCAGTCCACTGCAAAGAAGAACAAACATGGTTAATGGCCGCTGAATCAACTATCCAGGGTGAAGAATCATCTATCCAGGGTGAAGAATCATCTTCCACTAAACAAGATTCAAGAACAAGTAAATCATATTTACCTTTCTTCTTCTTCTTGGCTACCTCCTCCAGGTACTAAGGACAGTTCCTCTTCCAGTGCCTGATGTTGTCGCAATGGAAACATTTTCCTTTGTCTTGGTCAGTGGAGGCGCCTTTCTTTTTGCTCTGGGCTTTCTTGTGTTTGAGCTTACCCTTCGCCTTCCTAGCAAACCTCTTCCTCTTCTTATTATTGGAGGAATATGGTTCGACAACATTTGCCTCACCAGTCTTACTTTTGTTGTCCTTAGTCAAGGACTCAAAAGTAGCGAGATTATTGAGCAACTGTGTGAGACTGAACTTTAACTTGTTCATCTCGTAGTTGCTCTTAAACTGATCGAAACTCTTCTAAAGAGTCGTCAGTATGATGCTCACTTGACTGGGTTCGTCAATGGCCCCGCCATTGACTTCTGCCATGTTGAAGTAGGACATCATGCTCAGGACATGTTCCCGAACTGATGTACCTTCCTTCATGCAAGCGAGCATAGAGGAACGAACAGTTTCGTGTCGCTTTTGCTCGGAGGGCTGCCCGAACATAGCTTGCAATGACTCCATAATTTGGAATGTTGTAGTCATTGCTTCGTGCTTTGTGACAAGCACGTCTGTCATAGAAGCCAACAGATATGTTCGGGCCTTCTCATCAGATGAGACCCATCCTGGTATGCCTCACGAACAGTTCGTGTGGCATTAGCAGTAGGCACCAGAGGACATTCCTCCGTAAGCACAAACTTGAGGTCTTTGGTGACCAATATTGCATTAATATTAAGTTTCCACTTAGTGTAGTTATCGCCAGTTAATTTATCGTTTACGAGAATTTGAAGTAAAGAAGAAGACATAATTGCTGAAATAAATAAAACATTCATTTAGTTATTTATTAAAACAAGTGCAAGTGCTTTGGCATAAATTTAAACATGATGCATGAACATGTTTAACGAACTAGAAATACCCAAAAACAGTTACTATACCACGACAATCCAACATACCACAAAGAAGTGCCGCCTTAGGGTCGGTCAAGTCTTTGTATGTTGGATCGAGACATTCTCAATCAAATGATATTGTAGAATAACTCTTATTCCATATCATTCAACCATCGTTTATTCAGTCAGGTTTTTAATTAACAAAACTTATTCAAAACCTTCGTGAGTGTAACCCACCATTTCAGATCTCATGAGCTTAACTCGAGAATTGCTGCCTTAGGGTCGGTCAATCCCGAAATACCCTCAGAAATCCTATCCGTTAGGAAGTCAACCTTGGTATTGATCTTTGTGGAAACCCTCCTTAGGGAGGACAAAAGCAAAGCCGTCACAAGGCCCCACTCGGATCTCACGGTGTTGAACTAATGATGGAGACTGCGGGATATATATGTCACATATCCCTCTCCCACTCACTATTTAAAAAATAAGGTTTTCTATTATCTGTTAATGCACCTAGACTCTACAAGATCAAACGGCTAACTTTAATCAAGTTATCTAGCGCATTAACAAATTCATCATTAGAAATAAATTCTAATTGACTGATAAATTATTAATGATTTTTAACAATTAAAAATCTAATATATTAGTGAATAATCTAAGTCTTTGTAAACTTTTTACTAAGGTCAGATTATTATGTAAGCGTTTGCCAAGTTTTAACTATTAAAACTCTAACACTTTATGCGGTCCATTTATTATTAGGTTATTAATCATATTAATCCTAATTACAATAAATGACCCTATTAATCTAACTTATTAAACACTTTAATAATCAGATTAATATTAATGAGAATTAACAAGTTTTCTAACAATTAAAAAACTAATCTCAATTTTATAGCCAATAATGTATTTACAGAATTTAATCATATGAAAAAAATACATAAAAATTAGGCTATGATGCATGTATGACATATCAAATATATTTGTGTAGGCACATCTAATCTAAATGACATACGTATGAATGACAATGCTTTTATCATCACATAATATAAAGCATACATGAATTGACCGAGTACTGTGGATTATTTAACCTAAAAAAAATTGGAATCTAAAATTACAAAAATACGTCCAAGGCATTCCTTGGTCTTTGTGTAATTTCCGAGTCTTCTAGTCACTCTGATTCATCTCATGAATCCGAAATAGGAAATCTGCACGGAACGCACTAGGCAACACTTGCCAACGGAAACGTGCAAGATGACATGAATAGTACCCGACATGAACAGTACCCCGCATGAACAGTACCTGCAACAGTAATGAACAAAACCAATGTGAACAGTGCATGACACAGTAACGGTGAACAGTATTGTGAACAGTGTCGTGAACAGTACCGTGTGAACAGTACCTGTCAAGCGTATTTCTGATTTCGCCCTTCCGACTTCTCTATTTTTCCAGGTCTTCAATATAGGTTACATTTTTTTTATAATACAATAACAGAAAAAAAACATAATAATAAAAAAAATATAATACAACCCATAAACCCTAAATCAACAGTACCATATAATTAACGATCAATCATGTTTTTGTAAATTAACAAATTTAATATACATACAAAAACAACATACATTCAAAAATTTAAATAGTGCCTACATAATCATACATACAGGAGCATCGAAAACAATTTCCTATTCCAAAAAAAAAATTTGGCTCTGATACCAACTGTTGGAACCTCGTTCACTGGTAACGCATCGGAAATAGGTTTTAAAAATTTTATACATATCATAAACGATCTGGAACCAGTGAACTTAGGATCACAATTCTTTTTCCGGAACTAATACATAGAATATGTAAACACAAGAAATTGTAATCAATATTAAAAAAAAAATTAGAACCTTACCAACGTTTGGAGGCTCCTTCACTTTACGATATACTCCTGGTCTGTACCACTGATCTTCTTAGCTATTCCCGGAACTGGTAACTACGTGTGGGCGCATCACATACTCAGGAACTTAGGAAGATGTAGAGAGAATGAAGAAGAAGAAACAATTTTTTTTTCTTTACTGTGCAACACTTGCACTGCACACACTTACACTATATTTTAATTTGCGTTGATAAAATTCTCACGCACATACCAATTGCATCTAATGCAACCTTTTTTTTAAAGAGCAAAACCCAACTTTTTTATCTCTATCAATCAGGTTCAATTTTTCAAAAATAAAACAAAACTTTTTTTTTTCTCTTGTGCGTTGATCAATATCTCTTTCTCATGTTAGGATTAAAACAAATAAAACTCCTTTTTATCTCTTTTATTGATTCAAGCACCACCCAACTTGTTTGTATCATATACAAACTCTTGTGTATTTTACTTTTGTGTGCTTTTTTTTGTGTTTTTTTTTTGTTTTTTTTTGTTATCAGTATATATCATATATATATATATATATATCTATATATATATATATATATATTATAACGAAAACTCTTTAATTGATATCTTTTTGATTTTAAAATTAAATCTTTTAAAATGATATCTCATATCTTTTAAAAGATAATTAAATATTTATTTTGAATTTAAACATTTTAAATTCAATTTCAAATATTTAATTTAATAAAATAAAATAATCATATTATCTTAATCTATTTAAAATCAAATATCAACTATCACCCTCCATTTAGTGATTAATAACATAATACTTATTATTTAATTTATTTAATCACCATTATTTATTAATTAAATAATCTCATTATTCAATTCATTCCCGAATAAATACGTGTCACTTTCGTAACACAATTAATTGGAGAATCCAATTAATTAACCGTGACCCTTGTTACCTAAATCGGTAGGGCTAGCATGTCGACCTAATGGACCCATAGTATTTTGAGCTCCAATAATCCTCGGAATCATTAATTAAACTCTTTAATTAATATTCCTTGATTATTAACTCCGGTGTTATTCCACTAAAAACCCGAAACTGCACTCTCTCAACTGTAGACGCTTTTACACTGACCGATACAACTCGGTGTCCATCGATATAACTATTACACATGGTGTGATCCTCCACAACAGTTCATAATTAGAGCTGGGTCATAATGTCCGTTATACCCCTCTAATTACATATATCCTTTAAGTACCGTTGATTCTCTACTGGACAATAAATCCTATTTCCTCAAGGAATTAGGAGAGCGCTCATATTGTTCAAGCCCCGAATCACCCCTTAAGGGAACTACCATCTACTTCTCACAAGAATGAGTGGATTCCACTATTGTGTACATACCTTCCCAGCCACAAGCCAAACCGCAATCCCAACATACAGAGTATATTGATCAGGAACTGCATCTGACCTCACCCATGGTATATCAAAGACCACGATCTAACCTGAAGGAATCGATAAGACACTCAGGATTAAGATCACCCACATATAGCCATCATTAGTTGATATATATGAATCTCATCAGTAAACGGATCTTGGTGAGAGATTCATATAGATCATGGCCTAGTCCTATATGATCACATCATACAAGGTGCCTCCATTGCCATATCTCATATGAATGATTTAGGATAGAATCACCGTACATTACGGAATGGACTGCAGCTATAGATTAACCACAAATAAAGTACCCAGCTTTATTTGCTATCTACGGACTCTTTAGATTGCACGTCTCTTACTGTATCCATCCGCATATGACACTCATATACACAGTTCGAGATTACATCAGACAATCCAGGATGTTAATATATGCACAAGTTATAAAATAAACAACACAACAAGAATGAATTGAACTTTTCTTTTTATTTATTTCATAAATCCATTTACAAATTACATCTTTAGGGCATAAACCCCAACATCTTCATGCTCTAACTGTCCCTCAACTCCATTCAATGTATCCTCTATGATTTGGCTCACTTGAGCTGTTGGCTTGAACATATTCTTCATTAAATCTTTCACTGACTGTATTTCCTTAGCCATTCTGGACATTTCAATTGTTATTCCTGTGTTCCCATCAATTTCTAACTTTCTACCCTTCCTTATGTTTGAGGACCTTTGTTGTGAATTTTGGGCTAGCTTCTTCATGATTTCATATGCCTCTAGAGCTCTCTTGTCAGCGATTGTACCTCCACAAGCATTGTCCACCATCATCTGAGTGATAGTGGAGAGACCTTAGTAGAAGGAAGTGACCTTCAATTCCTCAACATAGGTATGTGATGGAACTTGTGCAAACAAGAGGTGAAATCTCTCCCATGCTTCATGAAATGGTTCCCGTCCTCTTCACTAAAGGTGGCAATCTTGATCTTCAATTCTCTTGCCTTTGCAGTTGGGAAGAACTTGTTGTAAAACACCTTACAAACTTGGGGCCATGATGTGAGCGTCCCCGGCCTCAATGCCATGTACCATTTCCTGGCATGGTCCTTCAAACAGTACTGGAAATAACGCATCTGCAGCTGTGCCCTAGTCAATACTCTATCTCGTACTACTATAGAGAATGTCTCCAACACTGCGTTGTACTCCTTCATGAATTGAAGACAACCCTCAGTTGGAAGCCCATGAAAGGTCGGCAACAAGTTCACATGCATCCCCTTCAACTCATATAGCCTACCAGTGTCGTCCAAGACAGTAGCTGTTGGTTGCTCATCTCCTACTGAAGGAAGAGTATACTCTCTAATCGTGAGTCCCAAATCTCCATCATTTGTTCCTTGTTTCTCAACTGGTATATTCTGTGGATTACCTTCAGCAATTTCTTCTTCGAGATTGTTGTTCTCAAACTGTTTAATCAATCTTCCAATCTGATGAATGTTGTTAACTGCTGGTACTAATTCACCTCTCAAAGAACGTCTTCCATGCATGTACCTATGCACCTGAAAATTCAAAACAAGAAATACAAGCAAAGTAAAAGAAACTCAAATAATAAATAATTAAACTAAACTAAGCTAAATCTAGTCACAAATATGTATGCTAATCCCCTGAGGCGGCGCCATTTTTGACACCCATTATTCAGTGGTATGCAATATCAAAACAAATTTATAAAATCCCACAATGCACTAAGCACAAATAAAACGAGTATATGGTAAATAGGGGTAGCGTTCCACATGAATCGATCAATAGCTATGATTAATAAGAAAAATGCGAGAAAAGCAAATTGATATGATCTTTGAGAAGAATGTAAACTAAAATTTAAACTAAGCTAAACCTAACTAAATGCACTAATTTAAGAAGGTTTAGATGGATGATGTGAAGATCAAGGAGTTGATGGATTCACTTAGCAAACAATGGGCAAAGAATGAACTCACATTAATGATCAATAACAAATATAACCACCGTAGGATGTATAGGATTGGTTATTTCCCACTTATGGGTGTCCAATCTATCATATGTAGCATTGGCCACCCATAAATGGTTGTGCAATTAATGAACATCTATCTAATATAGGGCTAATCTCTTAATTAATTTCACCAACCTAGGATGTATAGTTTGATGCTTAATCCATCACGAGCAACCAATCCTAGGATGTATAGTTTTGGCTACTCATTAAAGATTAGATATAGATGAGATTAATGAGCCCGAATTTACTTGAGCCATGTACTCTTGTTAAATCCTTCTATTCAAGTGAGCTTAAAAGAGTTAAGCATCATGTATACTCAATTCTCTATATAATTTCTCAAACAATCTGTAAAGAGAGTCATGTACAATCAAACACAAATTGCTCTTGAAATCAATTGAAACCAATGAATAGAACATATGAGATAGATTTTGTTAATAGCCAAAATTGGCTAAGGACCAAAGGAAAATTTTCCACCTCCCAGACCTAGCTCCATACCCGAGAGTTTTCACCAGGAGACCATTCTATCCAGAGCCGAGCTACGACACCACCCCACTAAAACAAGGACGGGCTCTGGAAACATCCGGGATAGAGCCCGGAACGATCAGATCTAGCCCGCATCACCAAAACTAGAAATTCCCCGAAGTCGAGGTCACCTCGCAATTGCTCCAGAGACTCACCTATACCTCGCTGACACATGAGAATGTCCCTAGGAAACCGCACCTAGCTTCGAAAGGTCAGGGGAAGCCGCACCTAGATTCGAAAAGGTCAAGGGAAGCCAGATCTGGCTCCTAGCTGGATGAAACTTCTCAGATATCGAGGTCGGAACACTGATCGACCTCACTAGTTGATGCATCACACCATGATACATTCAGCGATCCCCATGGGAATCATGCCAGACCCAGAGATACACAGCATCACACCCACATATATTATACACGTGCAGGACAATTAATAGAGTTTGAATGGGAAACAAATTGATTTCCAAGATACCCTCAACGGAGCAATTAACTCAAAGTCAACTACATTTAAAGGGGAAAATTCCGTCTGATAAGAGGGGGATGAGAAAATCAAGGGGAAATCAATGAGTTGACACCTATGAAGACAATGTATAAAGAAAGGACTTCCTCCTTCAGAAAGAGCGACTACTATTCGACTGGCATACGAAAAGTACTCGACCATACCCTAGAGAGAATTCAGAGCAATTTGAGAGAAATTTATATACCATACACGTTCAATAAGAAAATATTTTTGCTTTCTTTTGGGTGGTGAATTGTATCATGATTCCTTGTCATTTTACAAAACATTGTTACACATACGATCAATCTTGGCCACCACCTACGTGGTAGTGGTCTCGAGGGTGTTAACTGAGATTTCTCGTCTTGAGCAAAATTTCGGTTAACACTTTCTGGCGCCGTCTGTGGGAAAAAACCTTACACCCAATTAACCAATTATTTGCATTTACATTTTCATTGTTTTATAGGGACTATGAGGCTCCCCTCCTCCCAAGGCCAACATAGAGTTTCGGAGCAACCTCCGGCGAGGCTAACACAAAAGGCCCTAAAAAAAGGGAATAATGTCTGGATATGGTAGTCAAGCTCCGGTCCAAACAACCAATGCGCGGGCTTCTGGCCACCCTATAGTGAGCCAGGCAGCGCTCGACCAACAAGCGGCGGCCTTCGTAGAATCCATCCGCGTCCACCTGCTCGCTGAAGGCATCACAATCCAACCAACCAACCTGAATGATCAGGGAGAGCCGAGCAGGCTCGGAGCTAGGCCACCTGCTTTCGATCGCCTAGTACCTCCTCTTCTAGAGCCGGCTCGAGATAGGTCAGAGCCCCAATGTTTGATGCGGGATAGGCTGGGACCCATGCCCCCAGTTTCGAAAAGACCTTCACAAAATCAACCCAGGCGAGTTAAGTCTGCCGCGGATGCTTTTACCCGGAAGCCACGAGAGCTATCTCATCTAACTACATCTAGGAGGACCGCACGGGCCCTAGAGGAGGAAAGTAGACAAACTCCCCGAGTGGATCCTATCCAGGAGGAGGACCGGATAGAAATTGCCAGTTCATCGGAAAGACTCGACAGTGAAGAGTTTAAGGTTAACTCGAAGAGACATGGGAACAGGCTAACTTAATGCAACAGATCCAGGTGATACACACTATCAGCGGAGGTCCTACACTGGCTGGCGTTTCCAATAACTCCCGAAAAAACCAAGCAAGAAAGATTCCCCGCATCGGAGAAAGCCCGGGGATCTTCGAAGTCAGCCAGAGCCTGACAGAGCCCTCCTAGTCAGCGCATATCATTTTCACCGAAGTAGATGTCTTCAACACTGTGCAACCTCATGATGATCTCATGGTAATCACGATACAGATCGCCAACTGTCTGGTCCATCGCGTGCTCGTGGATACAGATAGCAGTGTAGATATCCTTTTCAAGAATACCTTGGAAAAATTAAACCTGAAGCAGCGTTGTTACAACAGCTGTACCACTCCGCTTTACGGGTTTACTGGAGATTCGATCATACCAGTGGGGTCGATGATCCTTCCAGTAATCATCGGAATCACCCCTCTCCAATAGAATGTTATGACCGACTTTGTTGTGGTGGACACCTCATCGGCCTACAACGCCATCCTAGGGAGACCTTTTCTGTCCTCCTTGAAGGGAGTCTTGTCCATATACCACAACGTCCTGAAATTCCCTGTTTGAACCAAAGTAGGAGAGGTACGCGGTGACCAGCAGGCAGCCAGGAAATGCTATGCAGTATCTGCCAATCCTACAGCCCTAGCAAAACAGTGTGTATAGGTGACATTAATCCAGGAAGACATGGATACATCCCGGATAATCCAGGAGGAGAAAGAGCCCGCGGAACATCCTGGGCATCCGGAGAGCGAACCTATTTTGCCTTACGAGGAAGAACAGAGTAAGGAATGGGACAGCGGGCAGCCCGTAGATAAACTAGAAGAGATACCTATCAGAAATGACGATCCATCCAACGTCGTCAAGGTCGGGGCCACCCTCGATCCAGAAGTAAAAAGAGGACTAATTGACCTTCTCAGGGAGTTCAGCGACATCTTCGCTTGGAACCATGATAAAATGCTTGGAATCCCGGCATCATTGGCCACCCACCGACTAACGGTAGATCCAATAGTCAAGCCCATCAAGCAGAAGAGGCGTCACTTCAACGCTGATAGGAACGCTGATAGGAACGCTGTGGTGCAGGAAAAGATTTATAAATTGATCAAAGCAGGGTTCATCAGAGAAGTACGTTACCCAGAATGGATCGCCAACGTGGTCATGGTTACGAAGGTGAATGGGAAGTGGCGTATGTGTGTCGATTACACCGACCTCAACCAGGTTTGTCCGAAAGACAGTTTTCCTTTACCAAAGATCGACTAGCTGGTTGACTCCACGTTCGAAAATAAACTTTTGAGTTTTATGGACGCATTCTTAGGATACAACCAAATTAAAATGCACCCGGCTGACCAAGATAAAATCAGTTTCATTACTGGGCAGGGCTTATACTGCTACAAGGTGATGCCGTTTGGTTTAAAGAATGCGGGGGCCACATACCAGCGGCTGGTTAACAAACTGTTAAAGCCCGAGATAGGAAGGACGATGGAAGTATATATCGACGACATGATCACGAAATCCTCAACCGCAAAAGGACATCAGGAAGACCTTCACAAAATCTTCCTCATACTGAGGGAAAACCAGATGCGTTTGAACCCCTCCAAATTTGCCTTTGGGGTAACGGCGGGGAAGTTTCTGGGCTTCATGGTTCATAAGAGAGGCATAGAAGCCAACCTAGAAAAAATCAAAGCGATCTTGGACCTGGAATCCCCAACCTCACTCAAACAAGTACAAATTCTGACTGGACGGGTGGGGGCACTTAACAGGTTTATTTCTCGCTCCATCGATAAATGTCTCCCTTTCTTCAAAGCCATCAAACAAGGGAAAAATATGAAGTGGAGCCAGGAGAGCGAACGGGATTTTCAAGCTTAAGTGACCTATATTTCCGTCCCCTATAAAGCGAAAAGCAGGGGAACGAACCAAAAAGATCCCATATCTCCCAATACTTGTAGTCTAAGCTAGAAACACATCTCCCTATCATCCAAACCATCTCTACTCAATCAAAGGCAACTATGAGACTTGGATTCAAGCTTCAAGGAAGGAGATCAATCTTCAAGGGTTTATTCTCTACACTCTCTCTTAGTTTATTGGTTTGTAATAGAACATGAGTAGCTAAAATACCCCACTATGGGGTTGATTTTATTTGTTTGATGGATATTTGGGCTTTGTAAATAAACTCTATCTGTTATATTTATTCTATCTCTATGTTTTATTCCATTGCTTGAATTGATTTCCATTATTGATTTGATTGGATACACCCTTTTTGCATGATTGATTTGGATTACTTGAGTAGGCAATTAGGTTGTCTAATGCTCCATTGAATGGACGGATTTCCAGAAATCCAGCTCTACAATTATGCCCTTAATCTAATCTTGAATTAGTGGCTTTCATTATACACCCTAGGTTAGCCACTTGTGAGAGAATTGGAAGCATCCACTATACACCCTAGGTTGGCTACTTTAGTGATTTTACGAGAACTAACCTTCAAGTAGAATTCGGTTGATAACCTCGAACCTCATCCAATCTCAAACGGGTGGCCTTCACTATACATCCTAGGTCGGCCACTTGTGAGGGAATTGAAAGCCATCGCTATACACCCTAGGATGGCTACATTAGTAAAAGGTTGAGCCACAGCTAGATAGATGAGCATTCATGGAAAAAGTCCCGATTGAGTAACTAGCCATTGTTGGTTGCTTAGGAGGGATTAATCGCTAGTAGGAGGTCTTCGCTATACACCCTAGGTTGACCACCTTCTAGAGATATATACCAACACTATACACCCTAGGTTGGTTACATTTGTCAATACGTGCTTAATTGAGAGTTTGTTACAATTGCCCCAATATTCACTTACGAGTCCATCAACTCCATAGTTCCATCATCATTCATTCATCACTCCATTGTCATCCCATTTTATTTGCTTTCATAGTTTAGTTTATATTGTATTTTCATTCACCATCACTTTACTTTTATGCATACTAGTTATATTAATCCTAATCTTATCACCGCTACCCCGATCTCAGTGAACGACACCCGTGCTTACCGCTTTACTTGTATTTTTACTCGTGAACGCATCGCATAGGTTTTATAAATTGTTTTGATGGACGGTTTTATGACGGCAAAAACCTTCTCATCACTGACTGACAGTGCCAAGACATCATTCAGGAAACTATCGGCAGGGAGCATTGATTCATTCACCAGGTTGACTACTGACTTCTGTGCTCAGTTTTAGGGCATCAAACCTCACCCCAAGGATCCCATTCATCTCCAATATATGATCTAAGAGCGGGGTGAAACTCTCAGAGCCTACATAGAGAGGTTCCATAAGGAAGTGATCCAGATGGGGGTCTTCGCGGAGAAAGAGACTTTGGCCAATTTCAGAAGGAACATATGGGCAGGCAGGCTGTTCAGATCCTTGGCCAAACATCCCCCGGTGACCTACCAGGAAGCCTATAATAGAGCTCTATAGCAGGTTGAAATAGATGAGCAGCTCCGAGTCAAAATGGAGCATGATGATATGAGAATTTCCAAACGCCAGAAGAGGGAGGCGCTCAAGCCGGCACCAATTCAAAAAGTAAGAACATACCTCCCAACAAATCTACATATCGATCGCCGCACTATCAGCCCCCGCGAAACCGGTACCCTGTCAGGCGGACTCCACCTAGAGCTACACCGTCGCCTAAGGAAGTAGCCCGGGTCGATAGAGATGAAAGAGGATACTCCTATTAAACCCCTTTGAACGCATCTCACGAAACTATCTACCTCGCCATCCACGACAAGGGACTGCTCAGAATGCCAGGTCCAATGAAGGTACCAGCCGATCTGCGGAACCGCTACAAGTATTGTGACTTTCATAAGGATGTAGGTCATAATACCTCAGAGTGTTATAGTCTGCGGAACCAGATTGAGACCTTGGTTAGGGGAGGTTGCTTGGAGGAATTCCTTCAACAGGTATGTGATAACATATGCACTGGAAAGGAGGTGCAGACCGATATCAAAGCATATAAAGAAGGAAGGAAAACAAAAGGGAAGGATCTGATGGAGCAGATCCACATTGTTAATACCATCAGTGGAGGTCCCACCCTGGCAGGAACTTCTAGCAATGCTCGAAAGAACCATGCAAGGAAAGTTGCCAGATTGGAAACAAGCCAGAGTATCTTCAAAGTTACTAGAGGGCCACCTCAGTCTCCTCCTACTGCACAGATCTTATTCAAAGAAGAGGACGTGTATAACACCGTTGATAGACCATTTTTCTCAGTGTCGTTTTAAAAGATCAGTCCGTCAATAATATTTGATAAAACCTCACAAAGCCTAAATCAGTTTGAGAACATAAATATAGTGGCAAGTGGGGTGTTGTCCACAGGGAGCGGAGTTAGCTAAACTAGTTAATGCTAAAGCAATGTTATGTATATATATATATAATAGTGAAACATGAATTGGTGAAAATGTAGGTGGTGAATTACACTAAAAATAACACTAAATTAATTATGCAAATTAATGAAGGGGGAAATGGAATGAGGGATATATAGAGATGATGGAAACTAAGGAGTTAATGGATACGAAAGTAAATACTGGGCAATGCAACAAACTTGTCAATAGCACGGCTATTCAAGGTAACCGACCTAGGATGTATAGAGTTTGTTATTTATCCCTAGAAGGTGGCCAACCTAGGATGTATAGTGCGGACCACCTATTAGGGATTAATCCGTGTAAACTACCAACCTAGGATGTATAGAGTTGGTTGTTTATCGGATTCTAGAAATGAAGCTCGTCTACCTAACAATGACTCAACCGATTACAAATAGTCACCCTAGGATGTATATTGATGACTTCTAACTCTCTCATGGATTCCGACCTAGGATGTATAGTGCCGGAAAACACGATCGAGGTTAGATTAAAACTGCGGTTCCAGAGTCGGAATTCATGACTTTCCGTCTATTCTTTAGAGCATTAAACAACTAAATAGGATGTATATCTAGATGCAATACTCATACATAATACAAAGATATCTTGCAAAGAGGATGTATCTACACAAGAAATCAATGATAAACATTCACAACAAGAATAGATCAATGGAAGATAGACATGAATATCATTATAATATCAAGTTTATGTACAAGCCCAATATTTAACTAACTTATCCATCAACCCCTTAAAGGGGATTTAGCTACTCATTACAACTAGGAAACAAAGAGAAAGGAGAAAGAAATAACCCTTGGAGAACATCTCCTTCCTTAAAGTGGCTCCAATCTCCTAACTTCCTTGAAGTTGAGTAGAGAATGTAAGGATGAGAGAGAGAGAGAGAGAGAGAGAGAAACTAGATCTAAGAATGCTTAATCTCTGCTAAACGGAGTCAAAAGCTCCCTAAAACATTTCTATACTTTTCTATTTATACTAGATACAAAAATAGGTCACTTAAGCTTTGAAAATCAGACTGGCGCGCTCGGAGTGCGGGTGGAGTGCGGGTGAATTACCCGCACTGTACCCGCACTGTATGGGTTGTCTGCAACTTCAGTTCTCGGATCAGGGCATTAGTGCGGGTGGAGTGCGGTTGAATCACCCGCACTTGACCCGCACTTGGAATCGCACTGTGATCGCACTTGAATCGCACTTCCTTGTCAGGTGCAAAATCTGCCTTCTGTTCTTGGTGCAAGTGCGGGTGGAGCGCGGTTTGATGACCCGCACAGTACCCGCACTCTAATGTCAGGTACAATTATGCTCTTCTGTCTTTGGTGCAAGTGCGGGTGGAGTGCGGTTTGATGACCCGCACAGTACCCGCACTCTAACGTCAGGTGCAATTCTGTTCTTCTGTTCTTGGTGCAAGTGCGGGTGGAGTGCGGTTTGATGACCGCACAGTACCCTCACTCTAATATCAGGTCTTTTTAACTTCTCTGGTTTGGCATTAGTGCGGGTAGAGTGCGGTTGGATGACCCGCACAGTACCCGCACTTTATCATCAGGTGCAACATCAACTTCTCTGGGTTGGCAACGGTGCGGGTGGAGTGCGGTTGGATGACCTGCACTGTACCCGCACTTTATCTCTTTACTTGCATCCTGCCATGGCTATGAACATGAGTGCGGCTGGAGTGCGGTCGGAGTGCGGTTACAACCCACACTGGACCCGCACTGTAGAGCTGTTTGCACTCTTTTGCCTTTTCTTTCGCCCTTTTTCTGCCGGAATCACCGCAATATGTTTCCAAACCTGTCTCTGCATCATTTCCTACAAATAAGCACAAAACAACCCAGAAGAGATACAAAAATGCACGAAAATAGAACATAAGGTAAGGATCTGAGGGCCTAAATATACAACATATTTGGCCTGATCAAACACCCCCAGACCAAACCTTTGCTGGTCCTCGAGCAAATCTAATCGAAACAGTAAGACGCCAACTAAATTTAATTTCTATATACCTAAACAATATCTCAACAATGCCGCAAGTCCAATGTGTGATATGATACAAATAGGTGTGATAGAGAGGAGAAAAAACATATGCACAAGATCGAGAGCAATTTGGAGACACCCAAGGGAGGCTCGTACGAACACGAATCCCACACCTAAAGGCATTCATGAATTAGGACAACTTACTCCCATACCTTGAGAATAATTCGTTTCAATTCTAAAGCTCACATGGATTCTCTCTTTTCTTTCCTCAAGAGTCCTAAGTTCCACACAACAAGTATGCAAAGAAGATTCTGCATAAGATTTAAGCAATGAACTATCCTAGGAACGAGTCACCATGTCGTCGATGTGAAAAATCGTGCTTCAACCGACATTCCCAAACTAGACTTACATGGATCAAAAAGGGCTTTTCAACCGGTTATAGTGAGGCTGTGGGGTTGAATGAGTTTACACAAAAATATGGACATTTGGAGTTCAAACTCACCAATCATGCTAGAATACATCCCTACTACTACACCATGTTCTTTTCTCGCTTAAATGCAACCCTCTAGGAAACCATTTAACCCACATTTGTGCCTTCAACATTGCATTTCGTTTGAGCAATTTTAGCATAAAACACTCCCATTATGGCACTTCAAGTACAATCTTTCTTTTAAATTTTTTTTCTTTTAACAATTTCCCAATCACAATGTTGTACTCCATTTGGGTTGTTACAATTTCCCTTTCTTAGGCATTAAGGGCACATAACTAAGGTTCTTACCCCTTTCCTTGCCTATTTTCAACAATTATTTCATTTTACCCGTTAGGACCATTTTAACCCTTTTCATCACTACCATTTCCCATCCTAACATGATTAGTACAAGGGTAGGCATGTGTTTAGGCTATTGGGTATATGGTTGAATGTGGTACCAAATGAAAGGGTAAGTGTTTGGCTTCAAATTGGCTTTGGAGCACACAATATGGTAAGTGGTGTTTAGGCTATAGAGGTAATTCAATACACATACATTCCCTAATATCACTTCCACAACCATCTAAAAAGGGAATGAAAGCATCCATCACGCAATTCACAAAATGATGCAAGTCCTATGGCACATGACATACATGACGAGAGGCGTGTTTAAGAATAATCAATAATGCACTTAGAAAACGCACTTTCATGCTTGTGTTTGTGATCTCATGGGTATCTCCACTATTAGAACAAGACATGGGAACAATGAGTCCCCAATACTTAACACCAACGGGTGGGACGAACCCATGATGGTGCAAGCGAAACCTCAAGTGGCACCAAATTATATCACAAGGTCAAAGCACATATAAGGAACTCGTCAAAAGCACACTCTACAGGCATCATACCCATACTGGATTACAATTTGAAAAAAAATGGACAAGCGACAAAATTGAAAAATTGGACACTAAACTGTACAAGGCGGAGGCGCGATGCACCCCCAAACCAAAACTCAACAATGTCCTCATTGTTGGAAAGAACAAGTATAATCGCAATAAATGGCGGGATGGGGGATCAACACCCCCAAACCGAATCTAGACATACATTCAACCATGCTCATTCATAATAACAAAAACTAAATCACATTCATTGAAAGCTTAAGTACAAAACCGAAGGTAGAAAACTCCCTTTAGAAGGAACATCGTTCGATGTCCATGCGTGTTGTTGTGTGCTTTCCAAAAGATTCACAACCTAGCTTTAAATCACACAACAACTCTACCAAACAAATATCAAATGCGAAAGGAAAAGAAAAGAAAAATAAGACCCAATGAATGCAATAAAACTCCGAAGGAGAAAAGTTTACAGATGACCTGAGTAGGCTGCCTCACACCGGCGCTTAGACATGATATATGTGCTATGGTTCAGAAAGTTCCATGGACCCAACACCCTTGCAGCAGGTCTCTGGTCCAAAATACGGTTTCAGCCTATGCCCATTAACCTTGAATATCCCATCGTTCCTCAAATTCTGAATGTCTACAGCTCAATTAGGAGAGACATTAATAACGCGATGTGGGCCTGACTATCTTGATTTCAACTTCCCCGGGAACAACTTCAAACGAGACTCATAAAGTAACACCAGCATGTCCGGTTGGAACTCTTTCGTTACCAATAGTTTGTCATGAATAGCCTTTGTTTTTTCCTTGTAGAGTCGTGAACTCTCATAGGCTTCCAATCTGAATTCAGCCAACTAGTTCAACTGATTGCATCTTTCTTCACCTGCTTTATCATACTCCCAATTCAACTTCTTGATTGCCCACCAAGCTTTATGTTCCAGTTCCAACGGAAGGTGACAAGCCTTACCAAAAACCAACCTATACGGGCTCATCCCAATAGGAGTTTTGAAAGCCGTTCGGTATGCCCATAAGGCGTCAGATAGTTTCAATGCCCAATCCTTCCTAGTGGAGGAGACTGTCTTCTATAGAATCTGTTTGATGTGCCTGTTACTTACTTCAACCTGTCCTGATGTCTGAGGGTGGTATGGTGTGGCCACCTTGTGATGCACTCCATACTTCTTCAATAGATTTCCTAGGACCTTGTTACAGAAATGGCTCCCGCCGTCACTAATGATCACTCTTGGGATCCCAAATCGGGTCAGGATATGTTCCTTTACGAATTTAACCACCACATCACTTGGTCTTTATGGAAACTGCATCAACCCATTTGGAAACATAGTCAACCCCATTAAAATATAGCTGTTCCCGTAAGAAGGTGGGAATGGTCCCATAAAATCAAGACCCCAAGTGTCAAACACTTCAACCACCAAAATTCCAGTTTGTGGCATCTCATTCCGTTTACCAATGTTCCCTGTGCGCTGGCATCTATCACATGCCACACAAAACTGATAAGCATCTTTAAACAGTGATACCTAGAAGAAACCTGACTGTAGCACTTTTAGTGCTGTCTTCCGTGCGCTGAAATGGCCTCCACACTGCAAGTTATGGCAGAATCGCAGCACATCATACTGCTCATTTTCTGGCACACACCTCCTAATTACCTGATCTGCCCCATGTTTGAAAAGGTAAGGCTCATCCCAGAAGTATTCCCTTGATCTCTTAGCAAACCGTTTCTTACCCTGCCAATCTAGTTTAGGGGGGAAAACTCCATGGGTCAGATAGTTTGCCAGATCCGTATACCAAGGTTCCTTATCCTGTACTACCCACAGGTGTTCGTCAGGGAAATTTTCTCTCAACGGAATCTCTTCCCCATCTATTTGACTCTCATGAACTATCCTGCTAAGATGATCTGCGACCACATTCTCGCACCCCTTCTTGTCCCGATTTTCTAAATCGAACTCTTGTAATAGCAACACCCACCTAATCAGCCTGGGTTTTACATCTTTCTTTTGGAGCAGATATCGCAAAACCGCGTGGTCTGAGTATACCACAACCTTGGCACCTACCAAGTACTGCCTGAATTTCTCAAGAGCAAAAATGACATCCAATAATTCCTTCTCTGTTGTCTAATAATTCATCTGCTCGTCATTCAAAATCCGGGATGAGTAATATATGACATGTGGGTCTTTGCCAACCCTTTGACCCAAAACTGCACCTACAGCAAAGTCAGAGGCATCACACATTATTTCAAATGGTAAATCCCAAACTGGTGGCGCAATTAGTGGAGATGAGGTCAAAGCCTCTTTTAAAGATTCAAATGCCACCACACATTCTGAACTAAACACAAAATCTTTGTCTTTTTGTAGCAACAAGCATAGTGGTCTGGAGATCTTCGAAAAATCCTTAATGAATCTCTTGTAGAAACCCGCATGACCAAGAAATGACCGGATGTCTTTGATATTGTGAGGAGGTGGCAAACTCTTGATCACTTCAACCTTGGCCTTGTCTACTTCAATCCCTTTTTCAGATATTATGTGACCCAAAACAATCCCGTGTTGCACCATGAAATGACATTTCTCCCAGTTCAAAACCAAGTTGTTTTTCATACATCTTTGTAGCATTAGTGATAAGTTATCAAGGCACAACTTGAACGAGTCCCCGAATACTGAGAAGTCATCCATGAAGACTTCAATAATCTCTCCCACCATATCCGAAAACAATGAAACCATACACCTTTGAAACGTTCCTGGGGCATTGCAGAGGCCAAAGGGCATTCTTCGGAAGGCATAGGTTCCATAGGGACATGTAAAAATGGTCTTCTCTTGGTCTTCTGGAGCAATAACAATCTGATTGTACCCGGAATACCCATATAGAAAACAGTAGAACTGATGCCCTGCCAACCGCTCTAGGACCTGATCGATGAAAGGTAAGGGAAAATGGTCTTTCTTGGTGACCGCATTTAACTTTCGGTAGTCTACACAAACGCGCCACCCTGTCTGGAGCCTTTGTGCTACTAACTCACTCCTCTCATTCTTCACCACTGTAACTCCGGATTTCTTTGGGACGACATGAATGGGACTAACCCATCTACTATCTGATATGGGGTAGATAATCCCTGCATCAAGAAGCTTCAATATCTCATTTTTTACTACCTCTTGCATGATCGGATTCAGCCTCCTTTGTGCCTCCCGTGTCGGTTTGGCGTTTTCTTCTAGCAAAATCTTGTGCATACACATGGTAGGACTTATTCCCTTAATGTCATCTATGAACCAACCAATGGCTTCTCTGTACTCTTTCAAAACTCCCAGTAGTTCATCTTCTTGACCTGCCTCCAAGTTAGCGGAAATGATCACTGGATTCAACCTTTCTTTGTCGAGAAACACATACTTCAAGTTCGACGGGAGTGCCTTCAACTCAACTCTTTGAGGAAGTTCTTCTAATTGTACCAGGTCATCTGCATTTCCTTCTCTTTCGAATTCCTCCTCAACAGTGATATCCAATTCCTCTTCTAAGAAATCCACAGTTTTACAGTCATGGGAACCCACTGGTATGATAAAGAGTCAAAAATGTTGAACTCTACGGTTTCGTCTACCACCTTCATGGTCAGCTTCCCCGCATGCATATCAATCACTACCCTAGCGGTTGCCATGAAAGGTCTACCCAAAAGTATCTTCACATCTTTTTCGTCTCTTCCTTCATCCATGTCGATTACCACGAAGTCAGCAGGTATGATTAACTTTTCTATCTGTATTAACACATCTTCGACAATGCCCTTAGGACTTCTTGCAGAAATATCTGCTAAGACAAGAGACATCGTGGTTTTTCTGAGGTTATTCAAGCCCAGCTTCTTATAGACCGAGAACGGCATGAGGTTAATGCTTGCTCCTGAGTCCAACATCGCTCTTTCTCGATTTGACCCGCCAAACGTAATGTCAATTATAAAACTCCCTGGGTTCTTCATTTTCTGGGGCAAAGACCGTTGAATTACTGCACTGACATTCTCATTTAGAAGCTCTTGTTGTTTTGGTCTAAACCGCTCTATATCCTTACTCAAGTCTTTGAAGAATTTACCATAAGCCGGCATCTTCTCAATGGCATCTAAGAGTGGTAAGTTGACGGTTACCTTTGAAAGGAGATCATGGATTTCTTGATGTGATTTCTCCAACTTAGAGTTTTTCAGCCTCCCTGGGAATGGTATAGGCGGTACATAGGGGTTGGGTGATTTATGGAGCTGAGGTCTTGGTTCTGGGTCTGCTAACTGGACATTTTTCTCTTTTTCTAACTCTTTCTCATTCTTCACTTCTGTGTGAACCACTTCGTCTTCTTCTTCTGTGATGGTTTCCTTATCTTTTTCTCTCAAAACCCTTCCGCTTCTGAGGACTGTCCTTGCACTAGCTTGTTCCGGTTGACTTGGGAATTTCCCTTTTTCTCTTTCTTGTAATAATTCAGCCAACTGCCTTATCTGGAACTCGATCCTGTGAATAGATGCATCCATCTCGTTTGATTGCCTATCATTCTTCCACATGTATGTCTCCCAACTCTCTAAATGTGCCTGTTGTAGCATCTGGACCTCTTGCGTATCCTGGTTGGCTGATTGCATGAACTCTCTTATCCATTCATCAAACGTTCCCATATTCAGCTGACTTGCATTAATGTCTTCTGGACTCTGTGTCGCTTGCACAATTTCTTCTATTCTCTGCTCTACTAATGTTGTCTCTTCATTCTCTTGTAAGTAGTCCTTTAGCAACACTACTAGTCTCTCTTCGGTCGAAAACTCTTCGCCCACATTGCATCCCTCCTGGAAATCTTGATCACATCCCCAGTTGTTAATAGCCAAAATTGGCTAAGGACCAAAGGAAAATTTTTCACCTCCCAGACCTTGTTCCATACCCGAGAGTTTCACCAGGAGACCTCTCAATCCAGAGCCGAGCTACTATACCATCCCAGAAACAAGGGCAGGCTTCGGAAACATCCGGGATAGAGCCCAGACCCGAGAGCTTCCACCAAGAGATCTCTCTGTCCAGAGCCTAACTGCGATACCACCCAGGAACAAGGACGGGCTCTAGAAATATCCGGGATAAAGCCCGGAACGATCAGATCTAGCCCGCATCACCAAAAATAGAAGCTTCCCGAAGTCGAGGCCATCTCGCAAGTGCTCCAGAGACTCGTCTACACCTCGATTGTCACTGAAGAATGTCCCTAAAAGGCCGTGAGATCAGTCGAAGCCACACCTAGCTTCAAAAGGTCAGTCGACGCCACACCTAGCTTTGAAAAGGTCAAGGGAAGCCCGATTTGGCTCAAAGCTAGATGAAACTTCTCAGATATCAAGGTCGAAATACTAATCAACCTCCCTGGTTGACGCACCACACCATATCGTCATATCCAACGACCCCCATAAAGGATCATACTGAAAGGATACGAGGAATGCATTGAATCATATCTAGAAACGTTATCTGCATGCAGAATGAGTAATAAAATCCAAAAAAGGAAACAAACTAATCTCCACCACGATACTCTCAATTCGGGCGTCAATCCAAAGGTCAATGACATTAACACAAGAAATCACGCTCGATAAGGAAAAGACTGAGAAAATCAAGGCAGAATCAGTTTGTTGACCTACAAACTATGTATAAATAGAAAAGAAAAGAAATGAAAGAGGAAACTACTACTCGACAGACATACGACTAACAATCGACCATTCACCAGAGAGAGTTGAGAGAAAAGAGAGAAGAATCTTTGTATTTGTATACTATGCATGTTCAATAAAAATATTCTTGCTTACTTGTCACTTTATAAATCACTGTTACATATATAAAGAGTTTTGGCCACCACCTACGTGGTAGTGGTCTCGAGGGCGTTAACTGAGATTTCACATCCCGTGCAAAATTTCCGTTAACACTTTCTGGCGCCGTCTGTGGGAACATTCCTACACCCAATTAACCAATCGTTTGCATCTATATTTTCATTGTTTTACAAGAACTATGAGGCTCCGCTCCTCCCAAAGCCAACACAGAGTCCCTGAGCAATCTCCGGCGAGGCCAACCAGAAAAGCCCCAGGAAGGGGGAGAAAGTCTGTATATAGTAGTCAAGCTCCGATCCAGACAACCAATACGCGGGCTACTAGCCACCCCATAGTGAGCCAGGCAACACTCGACCAACAAGCGGCGGCCTTCGTAGAATCCATCCGCGTCCGCCTCCTAGCTGAAGGCATCATAATCCAGCCAACCAACCTGAAAGATCAGGGAGAGCAGAGCAGGCTCGGAGCTAGACCACCTACTTTCGATCGCCTAGGACCTCCTCCTCCCGATCCGGCTCGAGATAGATCAGGGCCCTAACGTTCGATCCGGGATAGGCTGGGACCCATGCCCCCAGCTCCGAAAAGACTTTCACAATATCAACCCCGGCTAGTTAAATCTGCTGCGGATGTTTTTACCCAGAAGCCGCGAGGGCTATCTCATCCAACTGCATCTAGAAGAACTACCCGGGCCCTAGAGGAGGAAAGTAGACAAACTCCCCGAGTGGATCATGTCCAGGAGGAGGACCGGATAGAAATTGCCAGTTCATCAGAAAGATTCGACAGTGAGGAATCTGAGGTTAACTCGAAGAGACCTGGGAACAAGCGACTGAGGGATCAGCTGGCAAAGCTACAAAAAGAGGTCCAGCAGATAAGGAAGGGAAAGAGTAAGGAGGACAAAAAGAATCCCCTGAGTGAGATGAACGCTCCCTTCACTATGAGGATCGGGAAGCTGAGCTCCCCCCAAAATTCAAAATGCCAGCAGATAAGTTCTCTGGAACGGAAGATCCTCTAAGCCATCTAGAGAGCTTCGTTCAACAGATGGAAGTCCAGAACACTACCAGAGCAGCTATGTGCAGAATGTTTCCAACAACCTTGACCGACTATGTGAAAACCTGGTTCAGGAAACTGCCTGTTGGTAGCGTGGATTCTTTCATAAAACTGTCAACCGATTTTTGCTCACAATTCCAAGGAGTTAAACCTCGCTCGAAAGATCCCATACACCTCCAATATGTGATCCAGGAGCAGAGTGAAACTCTTCGATCATATGTTGAGCGGTTTCACAAGGAGGTCATACAAATAAGAGTTTTCACTGAAAAAGAAACCCTCGCCAACTTCAGACGAAACCTCTGGGCAGGAAAGCTTTTTCGTTCTTTCGCCAAGAGACCCCCCGAGACTTACCAGGAGGCCTATGACCGGGCTCTTGAGCAGGTCGAGATCGATGAACAACTCAAGGTCAAGATAGAACATGATGACATGAGAACGGCAAAGCGTCTCAAGAATAAGCCCCCAAATTTGAGCCAGTGCAGAAAGCTCAGAATAAACCTCCCAACAGGTCGACCTATCGCCTCTCTGCTCCTCCGCATAGGCAAGAAACATATACAGCAAAACGAACCCCTCCCCGGGCTTTGCCACCTCCCAGGACAGTGGCTCCAGTAATGCAAGGGGAAAAAGGGTATGACCACTATACCCCCTTGAATGCTTCCAGGGAAACAGTCTACCTTGCCATACTAGATAAAGGGTTGCTCCAAAAGCCCGCTCCCATGAAAGCCCCAGTGATGAGAAGGTTTTTGCCGTCAGAAAACCGTCCGTCAAAACAATTTATAAAACCTATGCAATGCGTTCACAAGTATAAATACAAGCAAAGCGGCAAGCACGGGTGTCGTCCACTGAGATCGGGGTAGCGGTGATAAGGTTAGGATTAATATAACTAGCAAGCATAAAAGTAAAGTGATAGTGAATGAAGATACAATATAAAATAAACTATGAAAGCAAATAAATGGATGACAATGGAGGGATGAATGAATGATGATAGAACTATGGAGTTGATGGACTCGTAGGTGAATATTGGGGCAATTGCAACAAACTCTCAAGTAAGTACGTTTTGACAAATGTAACCAACCTAGGGTGTATAGTGTTGGCATATATCTCTAGCAAGAGGTCAACCTAGGATGTATAATGAAGACCTCCTACTAGCGAGTTACTCAAGCAACAGTGGCTAGTTACTCAATTGGGACTTGTTCCATGAATGCTCATCTATCTAGCTATGGCTCAACCTATTACTAATGTAGCCATCCTAGGATGTATAGTGATGGCTTCCAATTCCCTCACAAGTGGCCGACCTAGGATGTATAGTGAAGGCCACCCGGTTGGGATTGGATGAGGCTCGAGGTTATCAACCGAATTCTACTCGAAGGTTAGTTCTCGTAAAATCACTAAAGTAGCCAACCTAGGGTGTATAGTGGAGGCTTCTAATTCTCTCACAAGTGGCTAACCTAGGATGTATAGTGAAAGCCACTAATTCGAGATTAGATTAAGAGCGTGGTTATAGAGCCAGATTTCCGAAAATCCTTCCATTCAATGGAGCATTAGACAACCTAATTACCTACTCAAGTAATCCAAATCAACATGCAAAGAGGGTGTATCCAAGCAAGTCAATAATGGCAATCAGTACAAGTAATGGAATGAAATATAGAGATAGAATAAATATAACACATAGAGTTTATTTACAAAGCCCAAAATATCCATCAAACAAATAACATCAACCCCATAGTGGGGTATTTTAGCTACTCATGTTCTATTACAAACTAATAACTAAGAGAGAGTAGAGATAACCCTTGAAGATTGATCTCCTTCCTTGAAGCTTGAATCCAAGTCTCCTAGTTGCCTTTGATTGAGTAGAGATGGTTTGAATGAGAGGGAGATGTGTTACTAGCTTAGAATACAAGTGTTGGGAGGTATGGTTATATTTTTGTTCGTTCCTATCCTTTTCTATTTATAGAGGATGGAAAAATAGGTCACTTAAGCTTGAAACCAGAAACTGTCGCGCACAGAGTGCGGGTGGAGTGCGGGTGAATTACCCGCACTGTACCCACACTGTAAAGGTTTTCTTCATCTTCAATTCTCTGATCTGGGCAACAGTGCGGGTGGAGTGCGGTTGGATTACCTGCACTTTACCCGCACTTTACTTGCACTGTACTCGCACTCTGGTGTCAAGTGTAAATCCACTCCTCTGTCTTGAGAAACAGTGCAGGTGGAGTGCGGTTGGATTACCCGCACTTTACCCGCACTTTAGTGTCAGTTGGAGCTGTTTTGAGCAATAGTGCGGGTGGAGTGCGGGTGGATGACCCGCACTTTAATGAATCCAACTCTGTCTTGACCCGCACTTGACCCGTACTTGACCCGCACTTTATCTGTCAGGTACGAATCTGCTCCTCTGTCTTGAGCAATAGTGCGGGTGGAGTGAGGTTGGATGACCTGCACTTTACCCGCACTTTACCTTTCCTTCATGATTCAGTCCCGGCTGTGGGAAGGAGTGCGGTTGGAGTGCGGTTGCGACCCACACTTGACCCGCACTATAGAGCTGCTTATGATCCTTTGTCTTTCCTTTTGCCTCTTTTCTACCGGAACCACTGCAATTAGCTTCTAACACCAGAATTACATCTATTGCCTACAATTAGCACAAACGAGCCTATTAGACAAAATATATAGAAAATACACACAAGAACGAGACAAAGGAATAGGAATGAGGGTCGAAATATACAACAATTTAGGCACGATCACCCAGCTGACAGGAGAAACCGATACAAGTACTGCGACTTTCACGAAGACGTGGGCCACAACACTTCGGAGTGCTATAACTTCGTAACCAGATTGAGGCCCTGATAAGGGGAGGATGCCTGATTGAGTTCTTACAACAGGTCAGAGATAATATCATAACTGGAAGAGAGGTACAAGCTGAAATCCGTGAGGACACAGAAAAGAGGAAAGGGGAGCAGGCTGACTCAATGCAATAGATCCAGGTGATACACACTATCAGCGGAGGTCCTACATTGGCCGGCATTTCCAATAACTCCCTGAAAAACCACACAAGAAAGGTTCCCCGCCTCGGAGAGAGCCGAGGGATCTTCGAAGTCAGCCAGAGCCCTCCAAGTCAGATTAGATCGTATTCACCGAAGTCGATGTCTTCGATACTGTGCAACCTCATGATGATCCTATGGTCATCACAATACAGATCGCCAACTGTCTAGTCCATCACATGCTCGTGGACACAGGTAGCAGTGTAGATATCCTCTTTAAGGATACCCTGGAAAAATTGAACCTGAAGCAACATTGTTACAACAGCTGTACCACTTCGCTTTATGGTTTCATTGGGGACTCGATCATACCAGTAGGGTCAATGATCCTCCAACTAATCATCGGGGTCACCCCGCTTTAGCAGAATATAATGACCGACTTTGTTGTGGTGGATACCCCATCGGCCTACAACGCCATCTTAGGGAGACCTTTCCTGTCCTCCTTGAAGTGAGTCTTGTCCATATACCACAACGTCTTGAAATTCCCTGTTGGAACCAAGGTAGGAGAGGTACGCGGAGACTAGCAGGCAGCCAGGAAATGCTACGTAGTATCTGCCAATCCTACAGCCTTAGCGAAGCAGTATGCACAGGTGACAGTAATCCAGGAAGACATGGATACATCCCGGATAATCCAGGAGGAGAAGAAGCCCGCAGAACATCCTGGGCATCCGGAGGATGAACCTATCATGCCCTACGAGGAAGAACGGAGTAAGGAATGGGCCAGCGGGCAGCCCGTGGACAAACTAGAAGCAATATCCGTCAGGAATGACGATCCCTCTAAGGTCGTCAAGGTCGGAGCCACCCTTGATCTAGAAGTAAAAAAAGGACTGATTGATCTTCTCAGGGAATTCAGCGACATCTTCGCCTGGAACCATAATGAAATGCCTGGAATCCCTACATCGTTGGACACCCACCGGCTAGCAGTAGATCCAACAGTCAAGCCCGTCAAGCAGAAGAGGCATCATTTCAACGCTGATAGGAACGCAGCGGTGCAAGAAGAGGTTGATAAATTGATCAAAGCGGGGTTCGTCAGAGAGGTACGTTACCCCGAATGGATCGCCAACGTGGTCATGGTCACGAAGGCGAGTGGGAAATGGCGTATGTGTGTCGACTACACCGACCTCAACCGGGCTTGTCCGAAAGACAGTTTTCCTTTACCTAAGATCGACCAGCTTGTTGACTCCACATCCGGGAATAAACTTTTGAGTTTTATAGACTCATTCTCAGGATACAACCAAATTAAAATGCACCCGGCTGACCACGATTAGACCAGTTTCATTACTGGGCAGGGCTTGTATTGCTACAAGGTGATGCCGTTTGGTTTGAAGAATGTAGGGGCCACATACCAGCGGCTGGTTAACAAACTGTTCAAGCCCGAGATAGGAAGGATGATGGAAGTATATATCGACGACATGATCACGAAATCCCCAACCATAAAGGGACATCAAGAAGACCTCCACAAAACCTTCCTCATACTGAGGGAAAACCAGATGCGTTTGAACCCCTCCAAATGTGCCTTTGGGGTAACGGCAGGGAAGTTTCTGGGCTTCATGGTTCATGAGAGAGGTATAGAAGCCAACCCAGAAAAAAATCAAAGCTATCTTGGACCTAGAATCTCCGACCTCACTCAAGCAAGTATAGATTCTGACTGGACGGGTGGCGGCACTCAACAGGTTTATCTCTCGCTCCACCGATAAATGTCTCCCTTTCTTCAAGGCCATCAAACAAGGAAAGAACATGAAATGGAGCCAGGAAAGCGAGCATGCATTTCAAGCTTTGAAAGAGTACCTAACAAGCCCCCCTTTGTTAGTCAAGCCGGTTCTCGGAGATGAGTTGCAGATTTACCTGGATGTATCAGAAACTGTAGTAAGCGGGGCTTTGGCCAAGGATTGTAGCGACGGTTTTCAAAGACCTATATACTATATGAGTCATGCCTTGACCAAATCAGAAAGGAACTACATTCTCCTGGAGAAGCTCGCTTATGCCCTGGTGATCTCAGCGAGGAAACTCCGTCCCTATTTTCAAGCTCACACAATAGCAGTGGTGACAGACCAACCCCTCCGTCAATTCTTGCAAAGACCAGACGTGTCAGGAAGGCTAGTTTAATGGGCACTAGAGCTCACTCAGTTCGACCTAAAGTATAAGCCCTGGACTACGATTAAGGCACAGGCTTTGGCCGACTTCGTGGCAGAATTCTCAGCGATCCCAGATCCAGATGATACCTCGGTATCAAACGAGGTCCATGAGAAGATATCCGAGGTCGAAAATTGGCCGGAAGGCTGCAAGCCATGGATCCTCTTTTCAGATGGAGCATCCGGACGAGCTGGGGGTGGAGCTGGCATAGTTTTGATAGATCCGGAGGGGACTGAATTCTGTCACTGTTTCAGATTCGAATTTAAAGCTACCAACATCGAAGCGGAATATGAAGCCCTCCTAGCAGGGATGAAGGTAGCCATCGAACTAAAAGCCGACTACCTGTAGATCAAGAGCGATTCGTTGCTTGTTGTGAACCAGGTGACTGGGGTCTACCAGGCAAAGGGAGATAATATGGTTGGCTACATAAATCTAGCTCGGCTGCTGAAAAGCAAATTTAAGGGACTCAAGATCGATCAGGTGCCTCGACACCAAAACCATCACGTAGATGTTTTGGCTAAAATAGCAGTGAACGGAGGCCAATCCCTACCAAGGGGAATTCCCCTCCAAGTGAGCACCCAGCCAAGCATAGCCACAAATGAAGAAATTTGTTCCCTGGATCGTCTACCTTGCTGGATGGACCCAATTGTCGCCTACCTCCGTGAAGGAGAGCTTCCTGAAGAGCCCGGACAAGCCCGAAGAGTTAAGAGACTCTCAGTTCGATACTGTATGGTGGACGGATACCTCTACAAGAGGGGCAGATCCCTCCCCTTACTTAGGTGCTTGCATCCCGATGATGCTAAGTGGGCATTGAGAGAGGTCCACTCTGGGGACTGTGAGAACCATATAGGTGGGGAAGCTCTAGCCTATCAGGTGCTTCGTATGGGGTACTACTGGCTGACCATCCATCAAGATTCAAAGAGTTTTGTGCAATCCTGCGAACCTTGTCAAAGAACCTCAAACTTGAGCCACCAGCCACCCGAGCGACCTTACGACTTTGCCATGTGGGCAATCGACCTAATTTTGGCCACTTCCTATCGCTCCTGGACAGGTGAAACATGCTATCGTGGCTATCGACTATTTCACAAGATGGGTCGAGGCAGGACCTCTTTCTTGAATATCAGAAAAGAATACAACCAAGTTCATCAAGACTAACGTGGTTTGCAGGTTCGGGATCCCTTTCATCATTGTAGCTGACCTAGGAAAGCAGGTCGACAATGCTAGATTCAAAGACTTCTACAAGGGATTGGGGATCGACCTCAGGCTCGCTTCAGTGGCTCATCCCCGGACTAACAGGGTGGTAGAATCCACCAACAAGACAATCAAGAAACTTCTGAAAAAGAAGCTTTAGCAGAAGAAAGGTAAATGGGCTGAAGAGCTACCAAAAGTCCTTTAGGCATGCCTGACTAAAAAAAGAACAACTACCGGAGAGACACCTTACTCCCTGGCTTTTGGGGTTGAAGCAGTCCTCCCCATCGAGCATAAATTAACCTCATTCAGGGTACAACACTTTGAGCCCGAAAGAAACGAAGTCAAGCTCCGGGCTAGTCTAGACCTCTTAGAAGAAAAGCAAGACCGAGTAGCAGAGAAAGTGACGATCTACCAGAGCAAGATCGCTAGGTACTTCAACCAAAAGGTTAGAACCCAGAAATTCAAGGAAGGGGATCTGGTACTTAGGAAAGTGACCCTGAACACTCAAAAAAAGTCGGTGGAGTCTTAAGTCCAAATTGGGAAGGGCCATATTTGATAAAGCTAGTTGTTCGCAATGGAGCTTATAAACTCGAAGACATGGACGGACGATCCATCAACCACACTTGGAATGCAGATCACTTGAAGAAATTCTACCCTTGAAAGGAGTCCTCAAGCAGACTACCCCCACTTAGTTTTCATTACAGGTCCTAATAAAGATGTACTACATCTCAATCATCAATAAAGTCATTTTCCTTTTCTTTTCCATCTTTGTCTCCAATTATGTTCAACGTTAGGGACTATACCCTTGTATGGGAATTCGACATAAACCTCTCGAGACCAGGAAATAGCTTGATAGCCCTCCTGATGCCTTGGTCGGGCTACCACCCCCAAGAAGGATCTGAGTGTGAGAGCATAGTTGCCCTCCAGATCTCAAGACCAGGAAATAGCTTGATAGCCCTCCTGATGCCTTGGTCGGGCTACCACCCCGAAGAAGGATCTGAGTGTAAGAGCATAGTTGCCCTCAAGATCTCGAGACCAGGAAATAGCTTGATAGCCCTCCTGATGCCTTCGTTGGGGTACCACCGCCAAGAAGGATCTGAGTGTAAGAGCATAGTTGCCCTCCAGATCTCGAGACCAGGAAATAGCTTGATAGCCCACCTGATGCCTTGGTCAGGCTACCACCCCCAAGAAGGATCTGAGTGTAAGAGCATAGTTGCCCTCCAGATCTCGAGACCAGGAAATAGCTCGATAGCCCTCATGATGCCTTGGTTGGGCTACCACCCCCAAGAAGGATCTAAGTGTAAGAGCATAGTTGCCCTCCAGATCTCGAGACCAGGAAATAGCTTGATAGCCCTCCTGATACCTTGGTCGGGCTACCACCCCCAAGAAGGATCTGAGTGTAAGAGCATAGTTGCCCTCCAAATCTCGAGACCAGGAAATAGCTCGATAGCCCTCCTGATGCCTTAGTCGGGCTACCACCCCCAAGAAGGATCAGAGTGTAAGAGCATAGTTGCCCTCCAGATCTCGAGACCAGGAAATAGCTCGATAGCCCTCTTGATGCCTTGGTTGGGCTACCACCCCCAAGAAGGATCTGAGTGTAAGAGCATAGTTGCCCTCCAGATCTCGAGACCAGGAAATAGCTCGATAGCCCTCCTGATGCCTTGGTCGGGCTACCACCCCCAAAAAGGATCTGAGTGTAAGAGCATAGTTGCCCTCCAGATCTCCAAGACTAGGAAATAGCTAAATAATCCTCCTAATTTCTTGGTTGGGTTATCACCCCATAATATATATATATATGTATATATATATATATAAACAGATATATTTATATATAATGTTTTCTTTCGTGTGCAGGATCAAAATCACCATAATTCCCTACACGAATCTTAATTGCTGCTACAGATGCTACTCTGGATACCATTCAAGACCAGAAACAGAATAAAGTTCTCAAAAAGGCGCTTCGATTTATCATTAAGGGCAAGGGAAGCCTATCCCCCGATAAGCCTACATCCAAATAAGAAGCTCAACCCCCGAACTCGGGCTACAAAAAGAAGAAGAAAAATAAAAAATTGATAATGGCAAAACAGGGTGCCCACCCCCTTTTTCGGGCAATAAAAAACAAGTCATCCGCTTCAAGCTTTGGGACTCTCATGGCTCCCCTCCGCTGGCCCTCCTCCTGCCTGCTGATCCTCGGCATCAACCCCCTCTACAGGTAGCTGTCCATCTGGGTTATCCTCGCTGACCGCTCTTCCATCTAGAGGCTTCATCGGATGATCAGCTGGATCTTCCTCCAATACTTCATTAATTACGTCCATAACCTCAGAAGGGACAGCCGCTTCAAGAAGAGCAGCCAATGACCTCATCTGGCTCCTGTCCACCTCCATCTCTGTTAAAGGGGGATCCTCAGATGGGCTCCTAACCTTTTCACCAGCTCCCGATTGGTCCTCCTCAGATCGAGAAGACATCACTTTACTGGAAGACTCCCCAGGACCCAAGGTGATAAAGGAAGGAAGATGGAATGAGGGGTCTGACTGAGCGGGCTGCTTCCCAGTTCCTGCCTGGCTAGAAGGGACCACCTTGTCACCCTCAGGGCGAGATAACTCGGCAGCTTTGAGCATTATTTCCTATCTGTCCCAACCTGCAATAGACGATAAATCAAAGGGAGGAGAAAGAGCCTCCGCGGCCTGAAAGAAGCATAAAAATACCCGTCACTGAAGGAGGTCTCCGCATCAGCTTACAGCTTGGCCACCTGAGTAACAAGAGACTAGTTGTCGAGGTCCAGCTTCTTAGCCTCAGATCTCCAGGAATCCCGCTGCCTAGCCCGCCGGAGAGATTGAAGACGGTCCTGATCGAAAGATTGCTTCGTCCTTTCATGATCGCAGCGAAGCTCAGCTATCTCGAGCTCGATTTTTCCCTGGCTGGAAGTCACCTCTTCCACTAAAGACCGAGCCTGCTTGAGCAGTTCCCCGGCTTTCTCAGATTCAGCCTCGGCTTTTGCAGCCCGATCACGGAGGAGGACTACCTGCTGGCCCATCACGACATTAACCTTAAAGGCCTACAAATACAAAACCCGAGTTGGACAAATTAACAAAATTAGCGTGAAGGAAATACAATTACCTCAGCTAAAATAGCAGACCCCTTGGTTATTAGGACATCCACAGGCATGGAAGCCATCTGAGAGATCCCGCCACCCGGACAGGATGCTATGAACTGCTTCAGGACCTCATCCTGCCCTGTCGAGCTCGACTTAGGCCGGGAGCGGCTGGAAGGAACCTTCGCGATGCCTTTCCTAAAAGCGACATCTTTCCCAGAAACCTCCGAGGCTTTGGTTGTTGGAAGCGCAGTGGAATCAGGTGTTTTAGTCGAAGGGGTAGCGACTTTAGCGGCCACGGCCGAACGGGGAAGAAACAGCCGGGCCAACCACCTGGGGAGCTTTACCCAAAGCCCGGAAAGCCCGCGAGGCAAGAGTAGCCATCTTAGACCCAGCCAGAGAGATAGAAGAAGCCAGGGCAGGTTCGACCCCAGAGGAGGGAAGAAAGGTCCACCTTGAGGAGAGCGTGAGATGTAACGGGTGGCCGGCTCCACGACAAAAACTGTGAATAAGAGAAAATATTAGAACCGTGCTAAATCCATATGACAAAGCAACATAAGGATACTTACGAGGAATAGCGTCTGAAATCCGCAAATATTTGTTCACCCTACGAGGATCAAAAGCTTCAGCAGTAGGGAACTTCGGATTCAGATAATTCCAGGCTAGAATAGCCTTTAGGACGGCTTCGGACTCGGAAGGCAGAGAATCCCGATCCCAGGAGGGCTTGTCACTGAAAGCCGTAAGAACCTCGAATTCATGCCCTCCGATGAAAATCGAGCTCCCCTAGTCATCCCTCGCCAGGATCCATTCTTTTTTCCACGCGGGATCCTTCTTTGAGGCACCAGGAACGATGAAATTGAGCTTATTCTTGGCCTTGGCATAGAACTGACCCCGAGGAGCCCCAGACAAGCTCCCAATCTGGAAAAGATAAGCCAGCTCCTCCGCACCTGGCTCCCTCGTGACTTTACTCATCTGGTATTGTTCCCTCCATAAGATAAGGAAACCAATCAGATGCCTCCAGAAGCCAGGCGTCAATTGGAGGGGAGCGACCTGGATGGCGTTGAGAGCCCGCCGAAGGGTCGGATGGAGGGGAAGCCTGACCGCGTTCTCAAGAGCGACCACATGAATCGGAAGCACGCCTTTAGGGGGTTGAAAAACTCAAAATTCTTGGGAGGCACTGAGATGGATACACTGTCGGGGATGACAAACTTTGACCTCAAGCGGTCAATCGACACCTGGTCAACGGTGGAATCTGGAACAACCCGAAAATCGTAGGGAGGGAGCCTCTCCCCAAAGGGACCCGGAGCCGAGACCCGACGGTCCCCGCAGCGCCACCAGCCGTTTCTTTGTCGGAGTCATCATCGATGATATCTAAAGGGTGGTCGGGATGGTTGGAGAACCCAGTCCTGATAGATACATTCCTACTTGACCGCCGATGTTGTGAGGTGGGCGGGGAATCGTCACCGTCAGAACTCCTCCTAGCCTGCTTCCCCATAATAAGACTGATGACCTCCTCGCCGTCGAATATGGAATCAGTTAAGTCACGGCTGTTTTTCGACATTATAGAAGACGAAGAATGAAGAAAGAAGCAAGCTCGGAGGAAAAGCTATGGATTTCTCAGCAGAAAGTTTTTAGCTCGAAGAGATGTGAGGAAGATGAGGAGGAAAACAGGCATATATATATAGGTAGAAGGGCAACAGCACCGAGATATTCGACTGGTAACGGTAAAAAAATCGATTACGGTAACGTAACCGGATTAAACTCGAAAGCGGGCTAATCATCTCATGCCACATCACCTACGCAGTTAATATGATGATCTCCCCAAGATTCTGGTAACGGTAAAAAATCTCGGGGACTGCCGTAACGCAATCAAATTAATTCAAAGATAAATTAGTCGGTTCGCAACACGTCATTCAAATGAAGAAATTTCCCCAATATTTTGGTAATGGTAAAAAGAGCAAGATTTCCCAAATAAAGTAAAAATCTGACCTCAACCCCGAGCTCGACGTCTGGTGTTCAAGTCAGAGGGGACTTCTGTTAATAGCCAAAATTGGCTAAGGACCAAAGGGAAATTTTCCACCTCCCAGACCCGGTTCCATACTCGAGAGTTTCACCAGGAGACCTCTCAATCCAGAGCCGAGCTACTATACCATCCCAGAAACAAGGGCAGGCTCCAGAAACATCCGAGATAGAGCCCGAACCCGAGAGCTTCAACCAGGAGACCTCTCTGTCAAGAGCCGAACTGCGATACCACCCCAGGAACAAGGACGGGCTCTGAAAATATCCGGGATAAAGCCCGGAACGATCATATCTAGCCCGCATCACCAAAACTAGAAGCTTCCCGAAGTCGAGGTCATCTCGCAAGTGATCCAGACACTCGTCTACACCTCGATTGTCACAGAAGAATGTCCCTAAAAGGCCGTGAGATCAGTCGAAGCCACACCTAGCTTTAAAAGGCCAGTCGAGGCCACACCTAGCTTCGAAAAGTTCAAGGGAAGCCCGATTTGGCTCAAAGCTGGATGTAACTTCTCAGATATCAAGGTCAAAATACTAATCAACCTCCCTAGTTGACGCACCATACCATATCGTCATATCCAACGACCCCTATAAAGGATCATACTGAAAGGATACGAGGAATGCATTGAATCATATCTAGAAACGTTATCTGCATGCAGAATGAGTATTAAAATCCAAAAAAGGAAACAAACTGATCTCTACCACGATACTCTCAATTCGGGCGTCAATCCAAAAGTCAATGACATTAACACAAGAAATCCTGCCCGATAAGGAGGAGACTGAGAAAATCAAGGGAGAATCAGTTTGTTGACCTACAAACTATGTATAAATAGAAAAGAAAAGAAATGAAAGAGGAGACTACTACTCGACAGGCATACGACTAACAATCGACCATTCACCAGAGAGAGTTGAGAGAAAAGAGAGAAGAATCTTTGTATTTGTATACTATGCATGTTCAATAAAAACATTCTTGCTTACTTGTCACTTTATAAATCACTGTTACATATATAAAGAATTTTGGCCACCACCTACGTGGTAGTGGTCTCGAGGGCGTTAACTGAGATTTCTCATCCCGAGCAAAAATTCCGTTAACACCAGTCTTGGTTATATGGGTCAATACTGGGTTCATACTCGGATCCTGAATTTTTCCAGAAGGTATCCATGAACCTAGGATATCAAGAAACAAAAACTTCAGCACAACGTAAAAATATACAAACAAAGAAGTATCAGGAAAATAAGTAACTATAAACTTTACTTATGCAAAACTAATTAAACTAAACATGCCGCTCCCCGGCAGCGGCGCCATTTGACAGAGCGTTTTTCTCAGTGTCGTTTTAAAAGATCAGTCCGTCAATAATATTTGATAAAACCTCACAAAGCCTAAATCAGTTTAAGAACATAAATATAGTGGCAAGTGGGGTGTCGTCCACAGGGAGCAGAGTTAGCTAAACTAGTTAATGCTAAAGCAATGTTATGTATATATATATAATAGTGAAACATGAATTGGTGAAAATGTAGGTGGTGAATTACACTAAAAATAACACTAAATTAATTATGCAAATTAATGAAGGGGGAAATGGAATGAGGGATATATAGAGATGATGGAAACTAAGGAGTTAATGGATACGAAAGTAAATACTGGGCAATGCAACAAACTTGTCAATAGCACGGCTATTCAAGGTAACCGACCTAGGATGTATAGAGTCGGTTATTTATCCCTAGAAGGTGGCCAACCTAGGATGTATAGTGCGGACCACCTATCAGGGATTAATCCGTGTAAACTACCAACCTAGGATGTATAGAGTTGGTTGTTTATCGGATTCTAGAAATGAAGCTCGTCTACCTAACAATGACTCAACCGATTACAAATAGTCACCCTAGGATGTATAGTGATGACTTCTAACTCTCTCACGGATTTCGACCTAGGATGTATAGTGCCGGAAAACATGATCGAGGTTAGATTAAAACCACAGTTCCAGAGTCAGAATTCATGACTTTCCGTCAATTCTTTAGAGCATTAAACAACTAAATAGGATGTATATCTAGATGCAATACTCATACATAATACAAAGATATCTTACAAAGAGGATGTATCTACACAAGAAATCAATGATAAACATTCACAACAAGAATAGATCAATGGAAGATAGACATGAATATCATTATAATATCAAGTTTATGTACAAGCCCAATATTTAACTAACTACTCCATCAACCCCTTAGAGGGGATTTAGCTACTCATTACAACTAGAAAACCAAGAGAAAGGAGAAAGAAATAACCCTTGGAGAACATCTCCTTCCTTGAAGTGGCTCCAATCTCCTAACTTCCTTGAAGTTGAGTAGAGAATGTAAGGATGAGAGAGAGAGAGAGAAACTAGATCTAAGAATGCTTAATCTCTGCTAAACGGAGTCAAAAGCTCCCTAAAACGTTTCTATACTTTTCTATTTATACTTGATACAAAAATAGGTCACTTAAGCTTTGAAAATCAGACTGGCGCGCTCGGAGTGCGGGTGGAGTACGGGTGAATTACCCGCACTGTATGGGTTGTCTGCAACTTCAATTCTCGGATCATGGCATTAGTGCGGGTGGAGTACGGTTGAATCACCCGCACTTGACCCGCACTTGGAATCGCACTGTGATCGCACTTGAATCGCACTTCCCTGTCAGGTGCAAAATCTACCTTCTGTTCTTGGTGCAAGTGGGGTGGAGCGCGGTTTGATGACCCGCACAGTACCCGCACTCTAATGTCAGGTACAATTCTGCTCTTCTATCTTTGGTGCAAGTGCGGGTGGAGTGCGGTTTGATGACCCGCACAGTACCCGCACTATAACGTCAGGTGCAATTCTGCTCTTCTGTTCTTGGTGCAAGTGCGAGTAAAGTGCGGTTTGATGACCCGGACAGTACCCGCACTCTAATATCAGGTGCCTCTTCAACTTCTCTGGTTTGGCATTAGTACGGGTAGAGTGCTGTTGGATGACCCGCACAGTACCCGCACTTTATCGTCAGGTGCAACATCAGCTTCTCTGGTTTGGCAACGGTGCTGGTGAAGTGCGGTTGGATGACCCGCACTGTACCCGCACTTTATCTCTTTACTTGCATCCTGCCACGGCTATGAACATGAGTGCGGCTAGAGTGCGGTCGGAGTGCATTTGCGACCCGCACTGTAGAGCTGTTTGCACTCTTTTGCCTTTTCTTTCACCCTTTCTCTGCTGGAATCACCGCAATATGTTTCCAAACCTGTCTCTGCATCATTTCCTACAAATAAGCACAAAACAACCCATAAGAGATACAAAAACGCATGAAAACAGAACATAAGGTAAGGATCTGAGGGCCTAAATATACAACATATTTGGCCCGATCAACTATGCAGCCCCACGATAACCCTGTGGTCATCACTGTACAGATAGCCAACAACTTGGTCCATCGTGTCTTGATTGACACAGGTATCAGCGTTGACATCCTCTTCAAAAGTGCTTTGGAGCAATTCAACCTGAAGAGACCTTGCTACAACAGCTGTACTACCCCATTATACGGGTTCACAGGAGACTCACTGATCCCTGCCGGGTCTATGATCCTACCAGTAATAGTAGGGACAGCGCCACTCCAACAGAACCTGATGATGGATTTCGTTGCAGTAGACACCCCGTTCGCTTATAATGCTATCCTGGGAAGACCCTACCTGTCTACTCTCAAAGGAATTTTGTCAATATACCATAACGTCCTCAAATTTCCAGTAGGAGACAAGGTGGGTGAAGTGAGAGGAGATCAACAGGTTGCACGTAAGTGTTATGCAGTATCTACCAATCCAGTAGCGCTGGCTAAGTAATGCGTGCAGGTAACCATCAACTAAGATCACCAATTCTTGGAGGAAGATTTCGAAGGCGAAATGGATTCAGATGAAATAGGATCTACGCCAGAGCTCTCCGACATAGACATCGGGGGAGAAGAAGAAAAAGGATGGGCCAGTAGCCATCCTGCAGAAGAGTTAGAAGAGGTACCTATCAGGGAGGCCGATCCTTCCAAGGTTGTCAGGATAGGTTCAACGTTAGAGACGGAGGTAAATGAGGCTATAATAAAGCTCCTGCGAGAATATAATGATATCTTTGCATGGAGTCATGAGGAGATGCCAGGAGTACCCGCTACCTTAGCAACACACAGGTTAGCAGTGGATCCCACCTTCAAGCCAGTCAAGCAGAAGAGAAGGCATTTCAACCAAGCAAGAAATGCTGCGGTGCAAGAGGAGGTAGACAAACTACTAAAGGCAGAGTTCATCAGGGAGTCTCGGTACCTCGAATGGATTGCTAACGTAGTCATGGTGACCAAAGCAAATGGGAAGTGGCACATATGCGTTGACTACATAGATCTCAACCGCGCCAGCCCAAAGGATAGCTTTCCGCTACCGAAAATTGACCAACTGGTAGATTCAACCGCGGGCAACAAGCTCCTAAGCTTTATGGACGCCTTCTCAGGATACAACTAGATCCCGATGCACCCAGCTGACCAGGATAAAACCAGTTTCATAACCGGGCAAGGCCTGTACTGCTACAGAGTTATGCCCTTCGGGCTCAAGAACGTTGGGGACACCTACCAGCGCCTGGTCACCAGCTTATTCAGGGGAGTGATAGGAAAGTCGATATAGGTATATATCGATGATATGATCAAGAAGTCTCGGATAGCTGAACATCACCAAGACCACCTCCGCCAGACTTTCCAGATAGTCAGGGAAAATCAGATGCGTCTGAATCCGGCTAAATGCGCCTTCGGGGTTACAGCCGGGAAATTTCTAGGATTTATGGTCCACGAGAGAGGGATTGAAGCTAATCCCGAAAAGATCAAAGCTATCCTAGATCTTGAATCTCCCACCTCACTCAGACAAGTACAAGGTTTGACTAGGTGAATCGCAGCCCTGAACAGTTTCATATCGCGATCCACTGACAAGTGTATCCCGTTCTTCAAGGCAATTAAACAGGGGAAGAACATGAAATGGGACCAGGGCAGTAAGCAAGCTTTCCAGTCGTTAAACTAGTACCTCGCTAGCCCACCCCTGGTAGCTAGCCCGGTACCAGGAGAAGAACTACAGTTATACCTGGCAGTGTCTGAAACTGCCGCCATCGGAGCATTGGTGAAAGAGTGCAGAGATGGAGCCCAGCGCCCTATCTACTATGTGAGCCGCGCCCTGACCAAATCAGAAAAGAATTACGTTCTCCTGGAGAAGCTCGCCTTTGCATTAGTAGTAGCAGCTAGGAAGCTCCGCCCATATTTCCTTGCTCACACCATCGTGGTAGTCACTGATCAACCTTTGCGACAGTTTCTTCAAAGGCAGGACGTATCGGGGAGACTTGTGCTGTGGGCCCTTGAGCTTACCCAGTTCGACATCAAATACAAAGCCAGGACTATCATCAAGACCCAGGCTTTAGCAAATTTCATGGTAAAATTCAGTGCAATCCCCGATCAAGGTGCTACCCCGAGCCTGATTCGAACTCCTCCGGAGGAACAATAGCCTACGGATTGGCCTACCGATCAAAACATCTAGATCATGTATACCGATGGAGCATCGAATCAGGTAGAGAGAGGGGGTGGGGTCATTCTAACTGACCCAGAGAAAGTCGAATGCTGGCATTGTTTAAGATTCGGGTTTAACACCACCAATAACGAGGCTGAGTATGAGGCCTTGTTAGCATGGATGAGAACAGCAGTAGAGCTGGGAACTGATTACCTCCTTGCCAAATGCGATTGGCAATTAGTAGTCAACCAAATAACTGGTTTAAACCAGGCCAAGGGGGATAACATGGTAGCCTACCTGGAAAAAGTGTGGCCGACCTTGCACTATGATGCAAGGCAGTTCGTACAGTCTTGTGAACCATGTCAGAAAATGGCTAACCTGCATCACCTGCCTCCAGAATGGTTATCAACCATCAGCTGGCCTATCCGTTTGCATTATGGGGAGTGGACCTAATTGGACCTCTCCCAACCGCGTCAGGTCAACAGAAGCATGCAATCGTGGCTATTGATTACTTCACCAGTTGGGTGGAAGCAGAACCCCTCTCCAGAATTACTGAAGCAAATACAACAGAGTTCATCTAGAAAAATGTGATTTGCCGATTCGGGACTCCGATGGTCATCATCACGGATCAGGGTAAGAAGTTCGACAACGCCAGATTCCAGGAATTCTGTGGAAGTTTGGGGATTGAACTCCGCTTCGCGTCCGTGGCGCTGATCGGGCCAAATATGTACTATATTTAGGCCCTCAGATCCTTACCTTATGTTCTGTTTTCATGCGTTTTGTGTCTCTTATGGGTTGTTTTGTGCTTATTTGAAGGAAATGATGCAGAGACAGGCTTGGAAACACATTGTGATGATTTCAGCAGAAAGGAGCACAAACAAGTCTATAGTTCGGGTCCAGTGCGGGTCCAGTGTGGGTCGCAACCGCACTCCAGCCGCACTTATGTGCATAGCCGGGGCAGAATGCAAGTACAGAGATAAAGTGCGGGTACAGTGCGGGTCAGCTAACCACACTCCACCCACACTATTGCCAAACCAGAGAAGCTGCGCAGTCACCTGACATTAGAGTGCGGGTTCTGTACGGGTCAGCAAACCGCACTCCACCCGCACTTGCACCAAGAACAGAAGAACAGAATCGCACCTGACACTAGAGTGCGGGTACTGTACGGGTCATCAAACCGCACTCTACCCGCACTTGCATCAAGAACAGAAGAGCAGAATTGCACCTGACATTAGAGTGCGGGTACTGTGCGGGTCATCCAACCGCACTCTACCCGCACTGTTGCTCAAGACAGAAGGTAGATTTTGTACCTGAGAAGGAAGTGCGGTCATAGTGCGATGCCAAGTGCGGGCCAAGTGCGGGTCAAGTGCGGGTAATTCAACCTCACTCCACCAGCACTAATGTCCTGATCCGAGAACTGAAGTTGCAGGCAACCCATACAGTGCCGGTACAGTGCGGGTAAACCACCCGCACTCCACCCGCACTCCGAGCGTGCCAGTCTGATTTTCAAAGCTTAAGTGACCTATTTTTGTATTTAGTATAAATATAAAAGTATAGAAACATTTTAGAGAGCTTTTAACTCCGTTTTAGACAGATTAGGCATTCTTAGATCTAGTTTCTCTCTCTATCTCTCATCCTCACATTCTCTACTCAACTTCAAGGAAGTTAGGAGATTGGAGCCATTTCAAGGAAGGAGATGTTCTCCAAGGGTTTTTCCTTTCTCCTCTCTACTGATTTCCTAGTTGTAATGAGTAGCTAAATCTCCTCTAAGGGGTTGATGGAGTAGTTAGTTTAATATTGGGATTGTACATAAACTTGATATTATATTGATATTCATGTCTATCTTCCATTGATCTATTCTTGTTGTGAGTGTTTATCATTGATTTCTTGTATAGATACATGATCTTTGCAAGATGTCTTTATATTATGAATGAGTATTGCATCTAGATATACATCCTATTTGGTTGTTTAATGCTCTAAAGAATAGACGGAAAGTCATGAATTTCGACTCTTGAACCGCGGTTTTAATCTAACCTCGATCGTGTTTCCGGCACTATACATCCTAGGTCGGAATCCGTGAAAGAGTTAGAAGTCATCACTATACATCCTAGGGTGACTATTTGTAATCGGTTGAGTCAATGTTAGGTGGACGGGCTTCATTTCTAGAATCCGGTAAACAATCAACTCTACACATCCTAGGTTGGTAGTTTACAAGGATTAATCCCTAATAGGTGGTCCACACTATACATCCTAGGTTGGCCACCTTCTAGGGATAAATAACCGACTCTATACATCCTAGGTCGGTTACCTTGAAGAGCCGTGCTATTGACAAGTTTGTTACGTTGCCCAGTATTTTCTTTCGAATCCATTAGCTCCTTAGTTTCCATCATCTATATATCCTTCACTCCATACTCCCCTTTCATTTTATTTACTTATTTAATTTGGTGTTATTTAGAATTGGTTCACAATCTACATTTTCACCAATTCATGTTTTGCTATTATACATATATACATACCATTGCTTTAGCTTTAACTAATTTGGCTAACTCCGCTCCCTGTGGACGACACCCACTTGCCGCTATATTTATGTTTGTAAACTGATTTAGGCTTGTGTGGCTTCTTAAAATATTATTGACGGACTGATCTTTTAAAACGACATAAAGGAAAAAGTGTCTTTGTCAAATGGCGCCGCTGCCGGGGAGCGGCATGTTAGTTTAATTAGTTTTGCTTAAGTAAGGTTTGTAGTTACTTAGTTGTTTTTACATATATATTTATCCTTATACTTCTGTGTTTGTATAGTTTCACGTTTGGGTAGTTTTTGTTTCTTGATATCCTAGGTTCATGGCTGCCCCCTGGAACAATTCAGGATCTGAGTACGATCTCCGTATTGACCCATATAACCAAGACTGGGGATTTGATCAAGATTTCCAGGAGGGCTACAATGTGGGTGAAGAGCTTTCAACCGAAGAGAGATTAGCAGTGTTGCTAACGGACTACTTACAAGAGAATGAAGAGACCACATTAGTAGAGCAGAGAACGAGAGAAATTGTGCAAGCGGCACAGGTTTCAGAAGAAATTAATGCAAGCCAGCTGAATATGGGAACATTTGATGTATGGATAAGAGAGGTCATGCAGTCAGCCAACCAGGATACACAAGAGGTCCATATGCTACAACAGGCACATTTAGAGAGTTGGGGGACATACATGTGGAAGAATGATAGGCAATCAAACGAGATGGATGCATATATTCACAGGATCGAGTTTCAGATAGGTCAGTTGGCTGAATTATTACAGGAAAGAGAAAAAGGAAAATTTCCAAGTCAACCGGAGCAGGCTAGTGCAAGGACAGTCCTCAGAAGCGGAAAGGTTTTGGGAGAAAAGGGTAAAGATACTGTCACAGAAGAAGAAGATGAGGTGGTTGACACGGAAGTGAAAAATGAGAAAGAGTTAGAAAAAGAGAAAAATGTCCGGGTAGCAGACCCAGAACCAAGACCTCGGCTCCATAGGTCATCCAACCCCTATGTATCGCCTATACCGTTCCCAGGGAGGCTGAAAAACTCTAAGTTGGAGAAATCACATCAGGAAATCTATGATCTCCTTTCCAAGGTAACCGTCAACTTACCACTGTTAGATGCTATTGAGAAAATGCCGGCTTATGGTAAATTTTTCAAAGACTTGAGTAAAGATAAAGAGCGGTTCAGACCGAAACAACATGAGCGTCTAAATGAGAATGTCAGTGCAGTAATTCAACGGTCATTGCCCTAGAAAATGAAGAACCCAGGGAGTTTTATAATTGACATTACGATTGGCGGGTCGAATCGCGAAAGAGCGATGTTGGACTCAGGAGCAAGCATTAATCTCATGCCATTCTCGGTCTACAAGAAGCTGGGTTTGAATGACCTCAGAAAAACCACTATGTCACTTGTCTTAGCAGATGCTTCTGCAAGAAGCCCTAAGGGCATTGTCGAAGATGTGTTAATACAGATTGAAAAGTTAATCATACCTGCCGACTTTATGGTGATTGACATGGATGAAGGAAGAGACGAGAGAGATGTGAAGTTACTTTTGGGGAGACCTTTCATGGCAACCACTAGGGTAGTGATTGATATGCATTCAGGGAAGCTGACCATAAAGGTAGTAGACAAAACCATGGAGTTCAACATTTTTGACTCTTTATCATACCCAGTGGGTTTCCATGACTGTAACACTGTGGATTTCATAGAGGAGAAGTTGGATACCACTATTGAGGAGGAATTCGAAAGAGAAGGAAATGCAGATGACCTGGTACCATTGGAAGAACTTCCTCAAAGAGTTGAATTGAAAGCACTCCCGTCGAACTTGAAGTATGTGTTTCTCGACAAAGAAAGGTTGAACCCAGTGATCATTTCTGCAAATTTGGAGGCAAGTCAAGAAGAGGAACTACTTGGAGTGTTGAAAGAGTACAGAGAGGCCATTGGTTGGTTCATAGATGACATTAAGGGGATAAGTCCTACCATGTGTATGCATAAGATTTTGCTAGAAGAGAACGCCAAACCGACACGGGAGGCACAAAGGAGGCTAAATCTGATCATGCAGGAGGTAGTAAAGAAAGAGATATTGAAGCTTCTTGATGCATGTATTATCTACCATATTTCAGATAGTAGATGGGTTAGTCCCATTCATGTCGTCCCAAAGAAATCCAGAGTTACAGTAGTGAAGAATGAGAGGAGTGAGTTAGTGGCACAAAGACTCCAGACAGGGTGGCGCGTTTGTGTAGACTACCGAAAGTTAAATGCGGTCACCAAGAAGGACCATTTTCCCTTACCTTTCATCGACCAAGTCCTAGAGCGGCTGGCAAGGCATCAGTTCTACTATTTCCTAGATGGGTATTCCAGGTACAATCAGATAGTTATCGCTCCAGAAGACCAAGAGAAGACCACTTTTACCTGTCTCTATGGAACCTATGCCTTCCGAAGAATGCCTTTTGGCCTTTGCAATGCACCAGGTACATTTCAAAGGTGTATGGTTTCATTGTTTTCAGATATGGTGGGGGAGATTATTGAAGTCTTCATGGACGACTTCTCAGTATTCGGGGACTCGTTCAAGTTATGCCTTAATAACTTATCGTTGGTGCTTCAAAGATGCATGAAAAACAACCTGGTTTTGAATTGGGAGAAATGCCATTTCATGGTACAACAAGGGATTGTCTTGGGTCACATAATATCTGAAAAAGGAATTGAAGTAGACAAGGCAAAGATTGAAGTTATCAAGAGTTTACCACCCCCTCGCAATGTCAAAGACATCCGGTCGTTTCTTGGTCATGCAGGTTTCTACAGGAGATTCATCAAAGATTTTTCAAAGATCTCCAGACCTCTATGCTTGTTGCTACAAAAGGACAAAGAGTTTGTGTTTAGTTCAGATTGTGCGGGGGCATTTGAAACTTTAAAAGAGGCTTTGACCTCATCTCAAGTAATTGCCCCACCAGTTTGGGATTTACCATTTGAAATAATGTGTGATGCTTCTGACTTCGCTGTAGGTGCAATTTTGGGTCAAAGGGTTGGCATAGACCCACATGTCATATATTACTCATCCCAAATTTTGAATGACGCACAAATGAACTATTCGACAACAGAGAAGGAATTATTAGCTGTCATTTCAGGCAGTACTTGGTAGGCGCCAAGGTTGTGGTATACTCAGACCACGCAGCTTTGCGATATCTGCTCCAAAAGAAAGATGCAAAACCTAGGCTGATTAGGTGGGTATTGCTGTTACAGGAGTTTGATTTAGAAATCCGGGACAAGAAAGGGTGCGAGAATGTGGTTGCAGATCATCTTAGCAGGATAGTACATGAGAGTCATATAGATGGGGATGAGATTCCGTTGAGAGAAAATTTCCCGGACGAACATCTGTGGGCAGTGCAGGATAGGGAACCATGGTATGCAGATCTGGCAAACTATCTGACACATGGGGTTTTCCCCCCTGAGCTAGATTGGCAGGGCAAGAAAAGGTTTGCTAGGAGATCAAGAGAGTACTTTTGGGACGAGCCTTACCTTTTCAATCACGGGGCAGATCAAGTGATTAGGAGGTGTGTACCAGAAAATGAGCAGTATGATGTGTTGCGATTCTGCCATGACTTACAGTGTGGAGGCCATTTCAGCGCAAGGAAGACAACACTAACGGTGTTGCAGTCAGGTTTCTTCTGGGTATCACTGTTTAAAGATGCTTATCAGTTTTGTGTGGCTTGTGATAGATGCTAGCGCACAGGGAACATTGGTAAACGGAATGAGATGCCACAAACTAGAATTTTGGTGGTTGAAGTATTTGACACTTGGGGTCTTGATTTTATGGGACCATTCCCACCTTCTTGTGGGAACAGCTATATTTTAGTGGGGGTTGACTATGTTTCCAAATGGGTTGAGGCAGTCGCCACAAAGACCAATGACAGTAATGTGGTAGTTAAATTTGTAAAGGAACATATCTTGACCCGATTTGGGATCCCAAGGGTGATCATTAGCGATGGAGGGAGCCATTTCTGTAACAAAGTCCTAGGAAATCTATTGAAGAATATGGAGTGCGTCACAAGGTGGCCACACCATACCACCCTCAGACATCAGGACAGGTTGAAGTCAGTAACAGGCACATCAAGCAGATTCTGGAGAAGACAGTCTCCTCCACTAGGAAGGATTGGGCATTGAAACTATCTGACGCCTTATGGGGGTACCGAACGGCTTTCAAAACTCCTATTGGGATGAGCCCGTATAGGTTGGTTTTTGGTAAAGCTTGTCACCTTCCAGTAGAACTGGAACATAAAGCTTGGTGGGCAATCAAGAAATTGAATTGGGAGTATGACAAAGCAGGTGAAGAAAGATGCAATCAATTGAACGAGTTAGATGAGTTCCGATTGGAAGCCTATGAGAGTTTACGACTCTACAAGGAAAAAACAAAAGCTATTCATGACAAACGATTGGTACCGAAGGAGTTCCAACCGGGCATGCTGGTGTTACTTTATGAGTCTCGTTTGAGGTTGTTTCCTGGGAAGTTGAAATCAAGATGGTCAGGCCCACATCGCATTATTAATGTCTCTCCAAATGGAGCTGTAGACATTCAGAATTTGAGGAACGATGGGATATTCAAGGTTAATGGGCATAGGCTAAAACTGTATTTTGGACCGAAAACCTGCTGCGAGGGTGTTGGGTCCATGGAACTTGCTGACCCCTAGCACATCTATCATTTCTGAGCACCGGTGAGAGGCAGCCTGCTCAGGTCATTTTAAAACTGTTCGCCTTCAGAGTTTTATTTCATTTAGACTTATTTTTTCTTTTCTTTTCGCATTTAATTTTCGTTGGTAGAGTTGTTGTGTGGTTTTAAGCTAGGTTGTGCATCTTTTGGGAAGCACACAACAACACGAATGGACATCGACCGATCTTCCTTCTAAAGGGAGTTTTCTACCTTCGGTTTTGTACTTAAGTTTTTAATGAATGCGATTTAGTTTTTGTTATGATGAATGAGCTTGGTCGAATGTATGTCTAGATTCGGTTTGGGGGTGTTGATCCCTCATTCCGCCATTTATTGCGATTATGCTTATTCTTTTCAACAATGGGGACATTGTTGAGTTTTGGTTTGGGGGTGCATCACGCCTCCGCCGTGTACAGTTTTGTGTCAAAATTTTCAATTTTGTCGCTTGTCCATTTTTCAAACTGTAATCCAGTATGGGTATGATGCCTCTAGAATGTGTTTTTGACGAGTCTCTTATATGTGCTTTGACCTTGTGATATTGTTTGGTCCCACTTAAGGCTTAGCTTGCACCATCATGGGTTAGTCTCACCCGTTGGTATGAAGTATTGGGGACTCATTGTTCCCATGTCTTGTTCTAATAGTGGAGATACCTGTGAGATCACAAACACAAGCATGAAAGTGCGTTTTCTGAGTGCATTATTGATTATTCTTAAACACGCCTCTCGTCATGTATGTCATGTGCCATAGGACTTGCATTATTTTGTGAATGCGTGATAGATGTTTTCATTCCCTTTTTAGATTTTTTTGGAAGTGATAGTAGGGAATGCATGTTTATTGAAGTACCTCTATAGCCTAAACACCACTTACCATATTGTGTGTTCCAAAGCCGATTTGAGGCCAAACACTTACCTCTTCATTGGTACCACATTCAACCATATACCCAATAGCCTAAACACATGCCTACCATTGTATTAATTGATGGTGTAAATCGTGTTATTAAAAACTATACTCGCAAGTGCACGAATCGTGAAGATAAGCACAACGGCAAGTAAGGTTCGTTCCCACGAGGAAAAGAGATTTAATAATTAAAACTAATTCTAATTAAAGTTAAACTAAAAGTAACAAAAGATTTGTCTGAGATTTGAATTAAACTAAACTAAATTAAATTAAGCTAAGAAAATAATTAAAGAGAATATGGATGTGATCAAGAGAAGGAAATACTAGATCATCAATGATCCCCAATTATAACATTCAATGTATGGAATTAATTTGTAAACAAGATTCAATCAATTCTAGGGTGCATTCTTTGTCTTTAATGTGACTATTACCGTATGGTCATGGGATGAGTCACGTGTTCCCAATTATTATTCACCCTTGGTCTATGGTGTAAACAACGATTAGAAACCCTTTAAGTGCAAGAAATAAGAACCAAATTTTATACTTTGCTTGGCCTATGCTAAAGATAAAATTCATTCATTCAAAAGAGCATTAATCAAGGTTAGGTTTGGTCTATACTCTAACCCTAATTCTCAGATAGTGTTAACCCTAAAATAATGCCAAATAATCATCCACCCTTGGTCTATGGTGTGAATAAATATTAAAACTAATAAGGAGGTAAGCAATTAAGAACAATGAATAAATCAAGAATTAAATTGATGAAATAATAATTAATCCATATATGAGCATTCACAAAAGGTTCACATTGATTCCCTAGTTATGGGATTAGTTACACATGTTGAAAATAAAAAGAGAAGAGAAAGAAAAGATAAAACCCATTAAGATCTCCAATGATGAATTCTCCTTCGTCTTCTAATCTTCAATGTGTAAAGATGGATGAGGGTGTGGTGATGTATGGTGGTGGAGTGATGGGGGACGGCCCCCTTGGTGGCTTGGGACCTCCCTTGGCTTCTCCCTCCGAAATTAGGGTTCACATGGGTTTAAATAGGCTTTAGATGATAAGCCAAGTCCTTAAACAACAAGAAAATTGGTTCCCTTTTGGAACTCTACCTTTTTTGGGATTTAATTCTTTCCTAATCCACTCAAATTGATTACTTATTGAAGGATGATAAGGATTAGGTGTCAACTTGCTTTCCAGGACTCACACTCATGTCCAAGAAGGTAATATTTCCCGTTCCGACAACTTGCAAAATAAATCCCATCACTATTTGCTGAATTATGACTTATCTGACCATTGGATACTAAAACGAGCATAACTTCTTCTAGGAATATCGGAATTGCGATCCGTAACATGCGCCAGAAACTAGACTTCAGGGGCTTTCTATCCATAGGTGGTAGGACACACAATTCAATTGGAGCCGAGAGATATGGCCCCCGCAATCTGGCTGTTCTGCACTGGCTGAATCAGCCTTTCCCGGAATGATGTGCGGCATAGACCGCAGTTGAGGTTGATGCCTGGGAAGCGGTATGGACTGCGGAAAAGAACAGAAAGCCTACTGAAATGTACCGCTGGATGTGCCGCGGTGGAGGTCATGCATGAAGAGCGACCTACACAGCGGTGGATGACAGCTTTGCTCTTTTTCTTCACATCTAAGCTCTTTTCCGTGAAAATACCTTCAAACACTTCATCTAAGGAATGTGACCTATACATGCTTAACAAACACATAAAATACCTAATTTCACCCAAGAACAAAGCACAAATAATAGGAAATGGGGACCTAAACTATGTATAGAAATAGACCGATCAAATACCCCCAAACCTATCTTTTGCTAGTCCTCGAGCAAAACTAGAATAAAAAAAACAAAAACTAAAAACAAACAAAAATCTAAAAATAGAAATTTTAAATTAAGCCACTTTCGTAGGGAACACGATAGCATTGAGCATATGCTACAAGCCTTTAAACCTCTAGGTGTCCCTAGTAGGAGGAGTTTTGTCTCCTTAGGATTTACAGCTATGCTACCCACAAACATAAATTTCTGCGAAAAACCAAATAATCAAGATGCAAAATCACATGTACCATTCAAAGCCAATGCATGCTAGAGCCACTAAATAAAGACTAAAATTATGCCACAAATTTGAATGCATGCATGGTTTTAATGAAAAGCCCACACTCAAGACACTCTAGCTTCAAAAACACATTTGTCAAACGCCATAGATATAATTCGCCTTGACTCTAATTCTCACAAGATATCGCTCATTAATTTCACACAGAACCTAGGCAAACACACTCATCAAGCATATGCGAATGAAGTTATGCACAAGAAATTTCAAGATATTATCGCATATGAATTTATAATTGAAAGAACGCTTGATTTTTATGCAACGGATCTCATTAATGGAATCAGACATTAAGAACAAGATAGAGCACATGTTTACCTTTACTCTCGAGCTAGCATTCCCAAAAGATCAATTAGGTCTTTTCTTTGGTTGTAACGGGGCCATTGGGTGTAAGTTAAGAAAGAACGGGAAAAGGATAGCAAACAAACCTAGGATCATATCGAGAAATTCTTCGGCAATCTTCATACTTGGCCGAATTTCTTCGAATTCTTCATTCCACTTGCATCTAGGCTTCTTGAACAATTTTCGTTCATCTTCCTCCTTGAGTTGACTTTGATTTTCACATCACTTCATTGTAAAGCTCTATTCCTTTTTATTTTCATTTAATTCATCATCTCATTCATTTATCTTTCTCTTTTTTTTAACCCTTTTTTTTTAAAGATGAGAATTTTACATCAATTACATAATTCTTCAAAAACCTTCTTTGCATTTGATCTTCTTACTTTTTTCTTGGTACATGCACTTCATGAGTCACCCATTTCAAACTCTCTTCAATCATCTTCATCACCTCAATATGATCCCAAGTTATAAGGTATGGCTAAATTATGGCTCTTGGGGTTAAGTCAATGTGGGTGATGAAAGAAAAAGGCTTATAGTGTTTGGCTTCAAAATTGACTATGGAGCACACACATAAAGGTAGGAAATATTTAAGGCCTTTTAAGTAGTTCAAGCACACATTGCCTATATCACTTCCAATGGTTTAACCAAAACAAGAGCAAAGTTCACATGTGATATCTTTTTATGATGAATGTTCTTTAATATCATCAATTTCTAATGCTAAGAACCTAATGAGTGTTTAGGAGTAGAAACAAAAGAACCCTCATATAATGATATTTATGTAACGCTTTTTGGCTTAGTGAACTCACAATGGTAGTCACCACTATTAATCATGGCAATCCAACTAAGCATCCTATTCACTATTATATCAAGAGCATGTCATAAATTTTGAAAAATGCAATGCAATACTCTAAGTGGCAAGACGTTAATCTAAACTCAGTGAATAAAGCATATATTATGGCTCTTAAAGCACACAAAAGAAACATCTAATCATAAAGGACAAAAATTCAAAAACTGGTGACTTTTGAAATTGACGTAAGTCTGTTCTTTAATGCATATCTCTCAAAATACTCAACGCACATTAACCAAATTTTATCACAAGAAATAGACATGCAAATAAACACTTTTCATTTAGAAAAAATCTAAAAATTCGAATTGGAAAAGTGAGAAAACAGACGACGAAAAAAATTCACATGCAGAATTTTAAAAACAGGGCATCGCCCATGACCTTTGGTTGAAGAAACAATCATAACTTTTAAACCACAGTCCAGAATTTTACGTTCTTTATACCGTTAGATTCGTATTGAAAAAACGATAAACCCAGCGTGGACAGAAAAATTTATTTCCTCACCTATGAATACAGTTTTAACAAAACTTTTGCCTCAAAAATTTTCAAAACAGGTCACTTTTTCGCAGTTTTTCAACAAATGGCTCAAAAAAATAAAAAATAAAAATAAACACGAATTCACACCCCCAAACCTAATCTAAACATTGTCCTCAATGTTTATATGACATTAAAAACATGGACAAAGAATAAAGAAAAAGCATGGCATGTACGAACTCAAGACACAAAAACTAAAGAACGAAAACTAAAAACTAAAAACAATTGAAACTAAATTACCTAGGTGGGTTGCCTCCCACCAAGCGCCTTATTTAACGCCTTAGCAAGATGGGTGCAAGGACCACTCAACCAAATTCTAATGTCTCAAATTTCCGTTTTCGCGTGATCAAGTCATGGAAAAAATTTTCACACGCCGGCATGTTCCTACACACAATAAGCAAAAGCAAGTAAATGTTCAATATAAAGTGTGATGAAATAAGTTCAGCAAACCACTTATTCCATTTGCTTTTGTGTAGGCAGCTCGGAAAGGTAATGGGAGGGACATAAGGCTTGAGTTCCTTGTATAGGAGCGGTGCCTCGAAAGGTACATCTTCCGCTTCCTTCACTTTTTCTTTTATCTCCTCCTTTTCTACTTCTTCATCTACAACACTAGAAAAATCATTAGAAAATTCATGGCTCACTATGGTATCGACAATCTCACCATTAGAAGGGATAATAGCAACATCTTCTTGCTCCGGTTGGTTTGGAATTTTTCGGGCTCCTTCTTTTGAAAAGATTCATCCAATTCCCCAATTTTCACCTGTATATTCCTTATCGAAGCTTCAATGTTTTGAAACCTCACATTAGTGTCTTGTTCACTTTGATTTAATCTCTTATCCATATTATGTATGAATTGCTTCATTGTCTGTTCAAGTGACGGTGAGATCGGTTGCTCATAGGTATGGACTTCATTGTAGCTCCTTGAGAAGTTTTGATGATTCCTCCAATCCGGGTTGTAAGTATTGTCATATGGTTCATAACTCGACCACTGACAGTGGGAATTTCCATATGGTTCATTGATAGGATACGGATTGTAGGAATTCATTGCTCGGGCTTGTGCTCTTTCTGAAACTATCAATCTCTCCATTTGTGGCACTAAAGCCGCCAGTTGCATAGCAAATCCCTGAAGTGTTTCACTTTCCTCATCATAAGTGTTTTGCCGGTAGAAATCCATTATACCTAAAAGAAAGAAAAGAAAAAGGAAACAAAAAGAAAACAAAATCTAAATAAAAATAAACTATTAACTAAAAAAAAAATTAAACTAAAACTATTAACTAAAACTAAAACTAGAATTAATCAATAAATTCAACTATTCCCCGGCAGCGGCGCCAAAAATTTGATGGTGTAAATCGTGTTATTAAAAACTATACTCGCAAGTGCACGAATCGTGAAGATAAGCACAACGGCAAGTAAGGTTCGTTCCCACGAGGAAAAGAGATTTAATAATTAAAACTAATTCTAATTAAAGTTAAACTAAAAGTAACAAAAGATTTGTCTGAGATTTGAATTAAACTAAACTAAATTATATTAAGCTAAGAAAATAATTAAAGAGAATATGGATGTGATCAAGAGCAGGAAATACTAGATCATCAATGATCCCCAATTATGAACATTCAATGTATGGAATTAATTTGTAAACAAGATTCAATCAATTCTAGGGTTCATTCTTTGTCTTTAATGTGACTATTACCGTATGGTCATGGGATGAGTCACGTGTTCCCAATTATTATTCACCCTTGGTCTATGGTGTAAACAACGATTAGAAACCCTTTAAGTGCAAGAAATAAGAACCAAATTCTATACTTTGCTTGGCCTATGCTAAAGATAAAATTCATTCATTCAAAAGAGCATTAATCAAGGTTAGGTTTGGTCTATACTCTAACCCTAATTCTCAGATAGTGTTAACCCTAAAATAATGCCAAATAATCATCCACCCTTGGTCTATGGTGTGAATAAATATTAAAACTAATGAGGAGGTAAGCAATTAAGAACAATGAATAAATCAAGAATTAAATTGATGAAATAATAATTAATCTATATATGAGCATTCACAAAAGGTTCACATTGATTCCCTAGTTATGGGATTAGTTACACATGTTGAAAATAAAAAGAGAAGAGAAAGAAAAGATAAAACCCATTAAGATCTCCAATGATGAATTCTCCTTCGTCTTCTAATCGTCAACGTGTAAAGATGGATGAGGGTGTGGTTATGTATGGTGGTGGAGTGATGGGGGACGGCCCCCTTGGTGGCTTGGGACCTCCCTTGGCTTCTCCCTCCGAAATTAGGGTTCACATGGGTTTAAATAGGCTTTAGATGATAAGACAAGTCCTTAAACAACAAGGAAATTGGTTCCCTTTTGGAACTCTACCTTTTTTGGGATTTAATTCTTTCCTAATCCACTCAAATTGATTACTTATTGAAGGATGATAAGGATTAGGTGTCAACTTGCTTTCCAGGACTCACACTCATGTCCAAGAAGGTAATATTTCCCGTTCCGACAACCTGCAAAATAAATCCCGTCACTATTTGCGGAATTATGACTGATCTGACCATTGGATACTAAAACAAGCATAACTTCTTCTAGGAATATCGGAATTGCGATCCGTAACATGCGCCAGAAACTAGAATTCAGGGGCTTTCCATCCATAGGTGGTAGGACACACAATTCAATCGGAGCTGAGAGATATGGCCCCCGCAATCTGGCTGTTCTGCACTGGCTGAATCAGCCTTTCCCGGAATGATGTGCGGCATAGACCGCGGTTGAGGTTGATGCCTGGGAAGCGGTATGGACCGCGGAAAAGAACAGAAAGCCTACTGAAATGTACCGCTGGACGTGCTGCGGTGGAGGTCGTGCATGAAGAGCGACCTACACAGCGGTGGATGACAGCTTTGCTCTTTTTCTTCACATCTAAGCTCTTTTCCTTGAAAATACCTTCAAACACTTCATCTAAGGAATGTGACCTATACATGCTTAACAAACACATAAAATACATAATTTCACCCAAGAACAAAGTACAAATAATAGGAAATGGGGACCTAAACTATGTATAGAAATAGACCGATCACTAATCATGTTAGGATGGGAAATGGTAGTGAGAAAAAGGGTTAAAATGGTCCCACAGTGGGTAAAATGAGATAGATGTTGAAAATATGAAAGAAAAGGGTAAGTTATGCACTCTAAATGCCTAAAAAATGGAAGATGGTAACAACTCAAATGGAGTACAACATTGTTAATTGGAAATTGTTAAAAGAAAATTTTAAAGAAAGACTGTACTTGAAGTGCCATAATGAGAGTGTTTTATGCTAAACACGCCCAAATGGAATGCAAATGTTGAGGGAAAAATGTGGGTTAAATGGTTTCCTAGAGGGTTGCATTTAAATCAAGAAAAGAACATGGTGTGGGAGTAGGGATTTTATTCTAGCATGATTGGTGAGTTGAACTCCTAAAAATTCCATATTCTGTTTTGTGTAAACTCATTCAACCCCACAGCCACACTATAACCGGTTGAAAAGCCCTATTTGATCCATGTAAGTCTAGTTTGGGAATGTAGGTTGAAGCACGATCTTTCGCATCCATGGCATGGTGACTCGTTCCTAGGATAGTTCATTGCTTAAATCTTATGCAGAATCTTCTTTGCATACTTGTTGTGTGGAACTTAGGACTCTTGAGGAAAGAAAAGAGGGAATCCATGTGAGCTTTAGAATTGAAGCGAATTATGTTCAAGGTATGGGAGTAAGTGGTCCTAAATTCATGAATGCCTTTAGGTGTGGGATTCGTGTTCGTACGAGCCTCCCTTGGGTGTCTCCAAATTGCTCTTGATCTTCTGCATATGTTTTTCTCCTCTCGTTCACATCTATTTGTATCATATCACACATGGGACTTGCGACATTGTTGATGTATTGTTTAGGTATTTAGAAATTACTTTCAGCTGGCATCTTACTGTTTTGAATAGATTTGCTCGAGGACGAGCAAAGGTTTGGTTTGGGGGTGTTTGATCGGGCCAAATATGTACTATATTTAGGCCCTCAGATCCTTACCTTATGTTCTGTTTTCGTGCGTTTTGTGTCTCTTATGGGTTGTTTTGTGCTTATTTGAAGGAAATGATACAGAGATAGGCTTGGAAACACATTGTGATGATTTTAGCAGAAAGGAGCACAAACAGGCCTATAGTGTGGGTCCAGTGCGGGTCCAGTGCGGGTCGCAACCGCACTCCAGCCGCACTCCAGCCGTACTTATGTGCATAGCCGGGGCAGAATGCAAGTACAGAGATAAAGTGCGGGTACAGTGCGGGTCAGCTAAATGCACTCCACCCGCACTATTGCCAAACCAGAGAAGCTGCGCAGTCACCTGACATTAGAGTGCGGGTTCTGTGCGGGTCAGCAAACCGCACTCCACCCGCACTTGCACCAAGAACAGAAGAACAGAATCGCACCTTACACTAGAGTGCGGGTACTGTGCGGGTCATCAAACCGCACTCTACCCGCACTTGCATCAAGAATAGAAGAGCAGAATTGCACCTGACATTAGAGTGCGGGTGCTATGCGGGTCATCCAACCGCACTCTACCCGCACTGTTGCTCAAGTTAGAAGGTAGATTTTGTACCTGAGAAGGAAGTGCGGTCATAGTGCGATGCCAAGTGCGGGCCAAGTGCGGGCCAAGTGCGGGTCAAGTGCGGGTAATTCAACCGCACTCCACCCGCACTAATGTCCTGATCTGAGAACTGAAGTTGCAGGCAACCCATACAGTGCGGGTACAGTGCAGGTAAACCACCTGCACTCCACCCGTACTCCGAGCGCGCCAGTCTGATTTTCAAAGCTTAACTGACCTATTTTTGTATTTAGTATAAATATAAAAGTATAGAAACATTTTAGAGAGCTTTTAACTCCGTTTTAGACAGATTAGGCATTCTTAGATCTAGTTTCTCTCTCTATCTCTCATCCTCACATTCTCTACTCAACTTCAAGGAAGTTAGGAGATTGGAGCCATTTCAAGGAAGGAGATGTTCTCCAAGGGTTTTTTCTTTCTCCTCTCTACTAATTTCTTAGTTGTAATGAGTAGCTAAATCCCCTCTAAGGGGTTGATGGAGTAGTTAGTTTAATATTGGGCTTGTACATAAACTTGATATTATATTTATATTCATGTCTATCTTCCATTGATCTATTCTTGTTGTGAGTGTTTATCATTGATTTCTTGTGTAGATACATGATCTTTGCAAGATGTCTTTATATTATGAATGAGTATTGCATCTAGATATACATCCTATTTGGTTGTTTAATGCTCTAAAGAATAGACGGAAAGTCATGAATTCAGACTCTTGAACCGCGGTTTTAATCTAACCTCGATCGTGTTTCCGGCACTATACATCCTAGGTCGGAATCCGTGAAAGAGTTAAAAGTCATCACTATACATCCTAGGGTGACTATTTGTAATCGGTTGAGTCAATGTTAGGTAGACGAGCTTCATTTCTAGAATCCGGTAAACAATCAACTCTATACATCCTAGGTTGGTAGTTTACAAGGATTAATCCCTAATAGGTGGTCCGCACTATACATCCTAGGTTGGCCACCTTTTAGGGATAAATAACCGACTCTATACATCCTAGGTCGGTTACCTTGAAGAGCCGTGCTATTGACAAGTTTGTTATGTTGCCCAGTATTTGCTTTGGAATCCATTAGCTCCTTAGTTTCCATCATCTATATATCCTTCACTCCATACTCCCCTTTCATTTTATTTACTTATTTAATTTGGTGTTATTTAGAATTGGTTCACAATCTACATTTTAACCAATTCATGTTTTGCTATTATATATATACATACCATTGCTTTAGCTTTAACTAATTTGGCTAACTCCGCTCCCTGTGGACGACACCCACTTGCCGCTATATTTATGTTTGTAAACTTATTTAGGCTTGTGTGGCTTCTTAAAATATTATTGACAGACTGATCTTTTAAAACGACATAAAGGAAAAAGTGTCTTTGTCAGGCGCACCCCTAGACTAACGGCCTAGTGGAGGCCACAAACAAAACTATCAAGAGGCTCCTCAAGAAAACACTTCAGCAGAAGAAAGGAAGATGGGCTGATGAACTCCCGGACGTACTATGGGCATATCACACCACCAAGAGGACCGCTACCGGAGAAACCCCCTACTCGCTAGCTTTCGGGGTAGAAGCCGTGTTTCCTATATAGCATAAGCTCGTCTCCTTTCGGGTATAACATTTTGACCCCGATGGAAAAGAGGACCAGCTGAGGGCCAGCATGGACCTCTTAGAGGAGAAGCAGGATATGATAGCCGAAAGAGTAGCAGTTTACCAGAACCGGATTGCTCGTTACTTTAACAAGAAAGTGAGAATTAGAAGCTTCAAAGAAGGGGATCTGGTGCTCGGTAAGGTAACCCAGAATAACCGAAAGAGGTCAGATGGAGTACTATCACCTAACTGAGAAGGTCCTTACATAATCAAAATGGTAATCTAGGGTGGGGCCTACAAGTTGAATGATATGGACGGACATCCAGTAGACCACACTTGGAATTCTGATCACCTCAAGAGGTTCTACCCATAAGTCCTGCAATGTAAATCGGCCAGGATCACTCCTACACAACTGTTAGAATATGTTAGCAGTCGTGAGTGCTTGTATTCCTTTATCTTTGATCATCAATAAAGAAGGTTTCTTTCTCCTTTCGTTCCTGCCTATATTTTTCTACATCTACCTGCTTTATGTCGCCAATTAAATCCCCCATGATTGTCGTTCTAAGACCAGGAGAGCTACATAGCATTCCTGATGCCCTAGACCAGGTAGATCCCTCCAGGAGGATCGCCATAAATACGGGAGAGCTACATGGCACTCCTGATGCCTTAGATCGAATTAGTCAATCTAGGAGGATCGTCTCAAGACCAGAAAGGACCATATGGCCTTCCTGCTGCCATGGCCGGGTACCACCCCCTGCTAGGAAGGATCCAGTATGTAAGAGCATAGTTGCCCGATGGATCAGACCTTGACCGGGCACCACCCCCCGCTAAGAAGGATATGGATAGTAAGAGCATAGTTGCCAGCTAGATCATGGCCTTGGCCAGGTACCACCCCCCTTCGAGAAAGACCAGGTGTTAAAGTGGCCTTAGTTGCCTACCCGGATCTTGCTGCCAATGTTTATTCGCCATTTATTTTCACCAGGATACCACAATTCCTATAAACAGGAATGCTAGGTACCCCGGATATGATCGCCACAAGACTAGAAAGGACCATATGGCCTTCATGCTACCTTGGCTAGGTGCAATTCCCCGCCAGGAAGAATCCGGATAGTAAGAGCATAGTTGCCAGCCAGATCAAGGCCTTAGCCTAGTACCACCATCCGCTAAGAAAGACCAGGTGATGAAGTGGCTTCAGTTGCCTACCTAGATCTTGCTGCCAGTATGTATCCACCATTATTTGCACCAACGTACCACGATTCCTACAAACGGGAATGCGAGGTACCTCTTCCGCCATTGTCTTCGCCAAAGTACCACGATTCCTATAAATAGGAATGCGAGGTACCTTGTCCGCCACCGTTTTCGTCAGAGTACCAAGATTCCTAAAACAAGAAGGTGAGGTACCGAGATTCACCAAATTTTTGATTCGCCAAAGCACCAAAGCTCCTACAAACAAAGGAGCGAGGTACCCAATTTCACCAGAATACTTACCTGGAGACATAGGTTCCATGAAACAGGAAAGCTAGGTACTCAATCACTCGACAAGGTTTCTAGTTTCGCCAGACTACTCGCTATATTGCCGAGACTCTCAAAACTAGAGTGCGAGGTACCATGGTACCGATCAATCGCTATTCCTCTACTTTATTCTCATCAAGTTTTATGAGTTACCATGTTTTGATTAAGTCTAGTTTGTGCTGAGGACTCTTGCCCGAGTTTATGCTACAATCGGAAGCGTGTGACTAAAATAAATCGACAGATATAGATGAAAATGAGTTTTTCTTTCCACTGTTCAAATCAGGGAAGCCTGCCCTTATTTTAAGCTACATACAAGATACAAGAAAGAAAGTGACAAGAAAATAAACTGGAGGTCTGAAACAGCCAGTTCCCTCTCTAACTTCTCACCTACCTACTAGATCTGCCTACATAGCAACACTGATCTCAATCAGAATCTATGTTGACAATGCAGCCACGAACCCCGGAGGTAGGAGCAAAGGCCGTGTTGGGATCAGTAGAAATAAGAAGGGAATAAGGGTTTCCCCTACGTCCAAGATGCAACGGGGCATGAAGCCGCGGCTCGACCGAGTAATGCCTACACCATTGGTAAGGCCGCAGCATCGGAGCCCACCATTCATCTTGATCTTTGGATTCTCTACTTTTCCTGTTCCTTTGGTAATTAAATCCACCAAGCATAGCTCCTTCCACAATACCAAGCATCCTGCCAGTCACAGAGCCGACATCTCCTCCTCCTCCCACAGTGTTAGTTGATATGACGATCAACGGTCAACCTAGGGGAGATTGCCTGCTACAAAGGAAAAAGGGATTGTTTGAAGACCCACCTAAGAGATAAGGGGTATTTATAGAGGGAAAGATCAAATATCAAGAATGAGAGGATAAAGTCATTTATGTACACAACATTCGATACACGGGAAAGAGAAGCCTCGTGAAGTGTGCTTTCCCCCCGAGGCTTAATGATTGGGATAATTGAACCTATCCTGGATCAACATCTGGAAGGGCAGTTGAATACAAAATTCGAACCAATAATATCTACATGGAAACCCATAAAAAATGTAGTTCCCCGATCTATAACCGGTTGAGGTCTTGGTACCTCTCCCTGACCATTTGCGATATTGACTCCCGGATCACCAAATTCCCACCTGGGTACTAAGAATCATCCCGGAACAAGCATTTCAACCTGGGATGTGATAAACTACACACGCATGAAGTCAAGAAAAACAAAGAAGTTCTCATTACTAAAACCGGTGAGCCCATCCCCCGATCACGGGCTATAAGAAGATAACATTATCTAGATGCTACTGAATAAGGGATTAAGCTGGATCAAGCATCCTCTTGCTTCTGAGTGGCCGTCTCCTCGCAGCTCCACCAATTATGGTTTCTCCTTCTTCAAAACTGGATGGAGCCCTGCCTGCTTCCTGGGCATCTACAGCAACCAGAATTTCCATTGGAGATGGATCTCCTTGAAGCTCCCCTCCAACTTCCTCGATCAGAGCAGCCTGACCTTCCTTTTCCTGGGTAGGGTCAGATGATGAGATAGGCAGGACTACTTCTCCATCATCAGTAGCAGGCCGATCTCCTACCTCCTTGATAGTTTCTGCTGGAGGAGTAAAAGAGGCAGGAACCTTTCCTCCAGCCTGAGCCACATCAGCCTCAGGATCTTTCAAGCTGGGAGTTACCCCAGCATTACTTATTGGAAGAAGAGAGATAGAACTCAGGTCTCCCCCTCCAACCACTTCACTGGTTCCAGCAACCTGAGAGGGTCCAGCCAAATCCGAAGGCGCTGCCCTAGCCAGTTCAGCAGCCTTTGCTATGATCTCTTCCCCGTTCCATCTAGCAATGTCACCTAGATCAAATGGAGAAGGGAGAGCTAGAGCCACATGGTAGCCAGCAAAAAAGTTAGCTTTCCCGAATGTGGTATCTACCTGGGCATCTAGATTGGCCATACTACCCTGAAGGGACTGGACTTGTTTCTCCATCTCCACTATTCTCTCCTTCGCATTATCCCTCTCCTCCTTGCGGCAGAGGGACCTGAGCTTCTCCATATCCAGAGCATGCTGCATCCTCTCTATGTCAATCTTCGCCTCGTCAGCTTCCTTTTGGGTATTTGCCAGTGACTGGTTCAGAACTTCAATTCCCTGAGCAGCCTTAGCAAGCTCCTCTTTAGACCTCTCCAGCTCCGCTGTCGCACCCCTGACTTGCTCCCAAAGGAGGCCAACCTGTTGGCTCATGGCTACATTGAACTTAAAAGCCTGACAAAAAACAATGCACTTGTTAGAATATTCTTAACCTTTTATCTGGATAGAGGATTGAAGTAAGACAGCTTACCTCAGCCAGAAGAGCAGATCCCCTTCTAATTAGAAACTTAGTCGGCATGGCAGTCATGACATCTAGACCTCCACCTGGGCAGGAAGCCACGAAGTGGGCCAGAACTTCATCCTGGCTGCTATCCTTCGACCTCGACCTCGACCTCGACCTCGACCTCGACCGCGCCTTATCTCGAGGTACCACCTGCTTCTTCATAGCAGAGTCGGAACTTTTCTCGACCAGTTTAGGCTGACCAGTTGCCAATACGGGAGAAGCAGAAGAAGCGGAGGCACCAGTATCAATGGCAGCTGCAACATTGACTGGTCTGAGAGGCGAAACATCTTGCACCCTGCTGAAGGCACCTCGGTATCTCCCCACTCTGGCTGTAAAAGCCTCCAGCGACCTAGCCGAGGTAGGGAGAGGGGAAGCTGGAGATCCTGATACCTCAATCAGGGTCCTACCAAAGCCAGCAGATACACTAATCCATTCATTTAGGTGAGAACTGGCTGGAAGCCTGACATGGGAAGTTGGAGGAGAATCAACAGTACCGCTGGCTTGTTGGGTCTCCACCTCAGGAACTGATGAAGATACTACTGAAACTGCCATAACAACACAAGTTAATATCAACAAAGTTAATGAATTAATACAACGAAATGGAAATCAAAGAGACGTTTACCAAGAAGTGCGTCGAAAATACGGAGGGAGTACTCCACCCTCCCTACATCAAAGGCATCTAAGGCAGGATACTGCAGATTGACATAATTCTTGGCCATGATGGCCTTCAAGGTCTTCTCTGACTCAGTAGAGAGCTTACCCTTCTCCAATGAGGGTCTCCCGCTAAAACAAGTAGGAACCTCAAATTCGGTTCCTCCGATGTAAACTGAGTTGCCCAATCCGCCCTTGACGATGACCCATTCCTCCCTCTAGGAGTTATCCTTCTTCGTGGCTTCTGGTACCACAAATTTCAGGTTGTTCTTGGCCCTAGCATAGAACTGACCCTTCGTACCCGAGGCATTGGCAGCAATTTGAAAGACATATCTGAGCTCATCAGCTCCCGGTTCCCGATCAATGTGGTCTCTCGCACACTGCTCCCTCTATAAAACCAGGAACCCCACCAGGTGTCTCCAAAACCCCGGTGTTAGCTGGAAAGGGGCAAGCTGCAATGCGTACAGCAGCCCTACGCAAGGTGGGGTGAAGGGGTAACCTAACTCCACTGTCGAAGGCCGCCGCATGAATTCGAAGCTCGCCGTGATTGGGGGTATACACATCATACCCTTTTGAAGGTATAGCGATCGTGATATCTTTAGGGATTTTGAAATCCCTCCAAAAGCACGCGACGGTGTCCGAGGTACTGGACAAATAAGGGATGCACCTGTATTCGTAGGGGAGGGCAAGTACCCTTCCAGCGGTGTCAGTAACTTCACTGGCCCAGCTCCCACCAATCCCGATGGTGCCTACTTCTTGACTCGACTCCTGGTCAACATCAACTAGAGTCTCAGGATTATTCGAGAAGCCTGTCCCGATTGCGATGTTCCATTTGGAATGGCGACGTTGAAAGGGAACGTCATCCCTACTGTCACTGCTATCGCGAGCCCTTTTTCTAGGGCCAAGCCTCCTGCTGGCCACCGCGTCGCCGTCGAAGAGCTGTTCAATGCTATTGCCACCTGGTGAAGACATAATGACAGTTCAGAGAGTGATTCCTAGAGAAAATGGGGAAGTTAAAGGTTGAGGCTAGGTTTTTCTTTTTGCTAGAAAATCTCAATTAGGAAGTTTGCTTGATACGAATCACTTGCGAAGGCACCAAAGTTTATATAGGGATGGTTACTTGTAACAGGCAGAAAAGGTAATTAATGTCGCGGTAAAATTGGTGACGTGGGGGGATTGGTTTCTAGAAAAGTGCACCCCCAAAATATTTTCCTTTTTGAATTCGGCTTACCCTGATCATCCACGTGGAATTTAAATCAGCGTACAAAGATAAGATTCCCTCCTATGAGAAGTTACGAAAAATTCTCCAAGCGCTATCTATCCTGACTCCAACCCCAACTTGATACCGGTGTTCAAGTGATGGGGGACTTCTGTTAACAGGTTTTTCTGGCAAGGGACCAAAGGAGAATTTTCCAAATAAGAGATCTATCCAGGAAGATTCATCCAGATACTCCAAGAGACCTGCGAGATCGGTACCTTCACCTAGATGGAGTCGATATCCGATGAGGTTGGAACCCCGACTATCCATCTATCTAGGTAGGATATCAATTCTGAAAGCATGTATCTCACCCTACTGAAGCTCCTGATACCAGTTCAAGACCAGTACGATAGTAGCTCGTACGACCAGAACCCCGCAAGCATCTCGACGTTGATCAAGGTACTAAGGTACCAGGTACCTCGATACCTACCTCGGTACCACCTCGATGTCTACCTTTGTGCCACCCTGACTCCCGCCTGGTACTTAGTATTCTTATCCAGAGCTTCTTCTAGGCAAGTATCCTACCCCCCAGGCAATACGATAGGGTATACGAAGACACAAACACCATTCCAGTAGGAGGCAGAACAAGCTCATCAAAATAAGGTATCAGTACTGCCCTCAGTCAGAACTCAAAGTCTGAATTTCCCTCCAAGCTCCACGAAGAAGGAAAGTCGATTCCATCACCATCAAGCTCCACGAAGAAGGAAAGTTGACTCCATCGCCAAAATAAGGAGCCATTAATGACCCAATGGTCGACAGAATCAGAATTTGAATTGACCATTGATTAACGGGATCTAATCCCGCGCCTTCAACTCCAAGAAAATGCCTTTCAACGTTCAAATATGACTCTCTATAATCTTCATTAACAACAACCGGATTTTAAGGAGATTCAGGAAGTACTATATATACGGCATTGAAGGGTAAAGCCAGAGGTGTTTTTTTTAGGAGTATTCTTCATTGCCATAACTAGAGAGATCCCAGGAGATTCCCGAAAGCCAGTGAGAGTCCATTGACAATCACTGGAAGAAAAATATCGACTTATCGACAAGAACGTTTCCTCCATCTTCATCCTGTGTAAAAGAGTGAAAAGAGAGAGATATATGTTTGTATTCATATTGTAAACCTATCGTAGTAATTGACTGAATAAAACAGTATTCATTTTACATCTCTCGGTCCCTTTGTGTTCTTTATCCATTCTTTGATCTATCGATCTCGATCATACTAAAAGAGGGACTCCGGTACCAAAGGTACCTACCCCGCTGCTGCTACCGGCAGTGGGTGAGGGTGTTAACTGAGAATTTCACCCCGAGTGAATTTTTTCGTTAACAAGTGTGTTTTGGTGTCTAATTGCTCTTTTCTAGTAAATGCAGGCATTTTTAGGAAAAAAGGAGTTTGGGAGGAAACAATTAGCAAAAAAATGGGATTTGATAGAAAAATAGGCTGAAATTGTGAAAAGCTTGTGCAGCACATCCAACTTTGGAGGGTCATATCTCCCTCTCATATTGAACCATGTTTCAAATTACATTTATTCGGAAAGCCCCGGTATTCTAGTTTCTAGCCATTTTTACGGATCGCGATTCCGAGTTTTATAGAGGACGTTATGGCCATTTTAGTGACTGTTGCGTGGCAGTGCATGGGTACTGCACGGGTAATCTACCCGTGCACTAGCCAATGCACTACCAGTGCACAATCCGTACAACTACCCGTGCTCCGCATGTTCCAGCTCAGTTTAAGTTGAGTTTTCAGCAATTTTAGAGTGGCAAATGTGTCCTTTTCCTATTTGTACCCTAACCTCCCAAACCTATAAATACACCATTTTCTTCATAAGACCCATCAACTCTCAACCCATAAAAACCTAAACACAAAATCCTCTCCATTTCATCTTCTTCACCAAATTAAGAGAGAGAGGAGCTTCAAAAGGCATCCATGGAGGTTTTCCTCCATGGATTGCCTCTCCACCACCACCTACTACCATCATCATCCATCTTTGAGGAAGATTCGAAAGGAAAGAGCACCCTACCTTATCTATGAGGAGGAGGAGCTTCAATGGAGCTTGGAGATCCGAGATGACAATTGGACCACTCTCCGAGCTTAGAGATCTGGGATTGACATCCTTGGGTTTCTTCTTTTTACTCTTCTCTTGTTATTTTCTTCTTTTATGTGTATCCCCATTATGGAAATATGTAAACCCTAATACTAGTTCCATTTATTTAATTGACTTGTATTTGATTTCTTCTTGTATTGTCCCATTCAATTACACTTAATTTGACACTTGACTTGTATTAAGTACGATTGACAACCCAACTCTTGATGCATGTTAGGGATAGCTCTTGTCTTTACATTCATGGCATGTGGAGTAGAAATTGGTATGTGTTCATGATTAGGATTAGGAGTAGATTAATGTAATTTCGGAGTAGATTAATTAAGCATCCCATGATTTCTTGTATGTCGATGGATTATTCAAAATGCATGTTTTGGATTGAATTGAGTATTTTTGTTTGTTTGGGTGGAATTCATAAAGTGTATACATGATGCCTTTGTGCGTTTCGGTTCTATAAACCTATATGCTTATGCGACCCTTGAGCGTTGCTCTTACGATACACCCTCGGCAAGTAGCACTTGGATCGCGACTCTTGGTCATTGCTCATATGATACACCCTCAGCGAGTAGTGGTCGAGGGTCCATTTATGCTTAATGCCTCCATTGGTTGTTGCCTACACGTGACATGTGAGTAGCGATCGGTGGTTGATATTATGTTTATCTCTTTTATGTGCTTAAACTCAATCCTTAGTAGTTGCTCATGCGATACATCCTCGATGAGTAGCTTTAGAGGACTAGTCGACTCTCCCATTTCCATATCTAGAGGTCATACTTAAGGCTAGGTTGAACCTAATATAGAAGTGTCTTTGCATGTTAGTTCTTGTAGGTGGCGCGAATGTTTTGGTGGACATGAGTACCATATGTATCCATTTACTTGCATCTCTCTTATTTGCCATTTTATATTTATCAATTTAATCACCATTCTCACCCCTCCATGTTCTCTTATGTTTTCTTATTTGTTTCTTTCACTATTCTTGTTCTCACACACACACACACACTCAAATGCTACACTTCACACACATCACTCTCACCCTTGCCATGTTCTTATTTACCATGCTTTCAATAATCACTAAAATGAGAGACAATTAACGGATGACACCTCCCTGTGGACGATACCCTCACTTATCGCTTTACTATGTTTTCTAAACTTTAGAGCACATTGCGTGGGAACAATTTTGTAAATATCTTTTGATATCCGCAATTTGGTAACAACACAAAAAGCGATCACTGCACGCTTCTGATTGTAGCATAAACTCGAGCGATAGTCCCCAGCATAAACCTGACATAATCAATATCTGGTAACACAAGGAATCTGATAAAGAAAATGTAGAGGAAAGGCGGGTGACTGGTATCATGGTACCTAGCCAAAGCAACTCTGGACCCTTTCCCCGAGACTCAATGTTATCCGTGATCGTTGCATGTAGGAAAGTCAAGGTACTAGGTGTCCCATATCGAGGAACCTTGGTAGCCTAGCAGAAATTTAATCGAAAGAAGTCTAGGTGCTGGAGATCTTTGTTCTTTCTGAGGATCCTGGTACTTTAGCGGAAAAATCTGTAAAATCCGGGTACCTCGTATTCCAGTTCTAGGAATCTTGGTTCATTGATGAGGGTGAACGTACTGGCGAATAATCTTACAGTCTAGGTACCTTGCATCCTTATTTTAGGAATCTTGGTACCATGACGAATATTCTGGCAAAACTAGATACCTTGTACTCCCGTTCTAAGAATATTGGTATCGTAGCGAATGAACCTGGCGAATCTGGGTACCTCGCATTCCTGTTTGCAGGGATCTTGGTACCTCTATGAATAACCTGGTACCTAGCCTTCCTGTTTCAAGGAACCTAGGTCTCTAGGTGAAATATTCTGGTGAAACTGGGCACCTCGCATTCCCGTTTGTAGGAATTTTGGTGGCTTGGTGAACAAATTTGGGGAATCAGGGTACCCCGCATTCTTGCTCTAGAAATCTTGGTACTGTGGCGAACGTGATGGAGAATGTGTTGGCAACAAGATCCTGGTAGGCGACTAAGGAATGTTAGAACCAGGTCTTTTTTCGCGGGGGGTAGTACCCGGCCAAGGCCTTTATCTGGCAGGCGACTATGCCCTTACTAACCAGACTCTTCCTAGTAGAGGGTGGCACCCAGCCAAGGCAGCAAGAAGGCCATACAGTTCTTTCTAGTCTCGAGGCGATCATTGGCGAAAATAAGGCGATCATATTGGTGACAAGATCTTGATAGGCGACTAAGGCTACTTTAGCACCAAATCTTTCTTAGCCGGGGGTGGTGCCCGACCAAGGCCTTGATCTAGCTGGAAACTATGCACTTATTATCCACACTCTTCTCAGCAGGGGTGGTACCTGAATGAGGTTTGATCCGTCGGGCAACTATGCTCTTACATACCAGATCCATCCCAGCGGGGGGTGGTGCCTGGCCAGGGCATCAGGAACACCATGCTGCTTATCCTGGTCTAGAGGAGATCCTCCTGGAGGGATTAATCTAGTCCAGGGCATTAGAAATCATGTGTAGCTCTTCTTGTTTTAAGGCGATCCTTCTAGAGGGTTTAATCAGGTCCAGGCATCAGGAGTGCTATGTAGCTCTCCAAGTCTTAAAGCAGTGATCATGGCGGATTCAATTAGCGACATAAAGCAGATAGATGCAGATAAATGCAGACAAAAGTAGATGGAGAAAGAATCGTTCTTTATTGATGATCAAAAAAAGAGAATACAAGCACTCACAACTACTAACATCTTCTAACATTCGTTTCAGGATAATCCCGACTGATTTCCACTGCATGACTTATGGGTAAAACCTCTTAAGGTGATCAACGTTCTAGGTGTGGTCTAGGGTGTCCATTCATGTCATCCAACTTGTAGGCCCCACCTTGGATCACCATTCTGATTAGGTAGGGACCTTCCCAATTAGGTGACAGTAACCCGTCCGACCTCTTCCGGGTATTCTGAGTAACCTTCCTAAGAACCAAGTCCCCTTCTTTGAAGCTTCGGGCTGTTACTCTTCTGTTGAAGTAACGAGCAATCCGGTTCTAGTAAATTGCTACCCTTTCTACAACCCTGTCTTGTTTCTCCTCTAGGAGGTCCAGGTTGGCCCTCAGCTTGTCTTCATTCCCATTGGGGTCGAAATGCTGAACCAGAAAAGAAGTGAACTTATGCTCTATAGAAAGGACAGCTTCTACCCCGAAAGCTAGTGAGTATGGGGTCTCTCCAGTACCAGTCTTTTTGGTGGTGCGGTAAGCCCATAGAACGTCTGGGAGTTCATCTTCCCATCTCTTTTTCTTCTTTTGAAGTTTCTTCTTCAGGGGCCTCTTGATAGTCTTATTTGTGGCTTCCAGGCCATTAGTCTGAGGGTGTGCTACAGATGCGAAGAAAAGTTCAATCCCCAGAGTCTCACAAAATTCCCAGAATCTGGCGTTATCAAACTGCTTACCCAGATCTGTGATGATGACCATCGGGGTACCAAACTGGAAAACCACATTTTTCTTGATGAATTTTGTTGTATTTGCTTCAGTAACTCTGGAGAGGGGTTCTGCTTCCACCCACCTGGTGAAGTAATCAATAGCCACGATCGCATGCTTCTGCTGACCTGGCGCGGTTGGGAGAGGTCCGATCATATATACTCCTCAGAAGGCAAACGGATACAGCGAGCTGATGGTAGATAATCGTTCTGGAGGTTGGTGATGCAGGTTGGCCATTTTCTGACATGGTTCATAAGACTGTACGAACTTCCTTGTATCATGGTGCAAGGTTGGCCAAAAATATCCCATGCGTAGCACCTGGTAAGCCAATGCTTCTCCTCCAACATGATTTCCATGGTCTCCTGAATGCACTTCTCTCAGAGCACAGTTAGCATCATCGGGATGTAGGCATCTAAGCAAGGGGAGTGACCTACCTCTGCGGTAAAGGTGCCCCTCTACCAAGTAGTATCGGACTGAGGTTCTTCTAATCATAAGATCTTGATCTGGGTTTTCACGGAGCTTTCTTGACAGAAGATCATCCACGATGGGATCCATCCAGCATTGAAGTAATTCCACGGGGTTGACTTCCTTGCCTTCAGCTATGCTTGATGTAGTGATTATCTGGAGCAGTACTCCTTTAGGTAGCCCTTGTCCTCCACTTGCAGCTATCTTGGCTAGGACGTCAGCTCGATGACTCTGCTGCCTAGGTATCTGTTCAATCCTGAAACCTTTGAAGCGGGGTAACAGCTCCTGCACCTTTTCGAGGTAGGTTGCCATGTTATCCCCTTTGTCCTTGTATAGACATGTTATTTGATTAACTACCAGTTGCGAGTCACATTTGGCAAGGAGGTAATCAGCCCCTAGTTCTACTGTTATTCTCATTCATGCTAACAGGGCTTCATATTCAGCCTCATTGTTGGTGGTGCTAAACTCGAATTTGAAATAGTGACAGCACTCGACTTTTCCTGGGTCGGTTAGAATGATCCCACCTCCGCTTCCTGCTTGATTGGATGCCCCATCGGTATATAAGATCCAGATTTCTCGATTGGTAGGCCAATCTGTAGGCTCTTGCTCCTTCTGGGGAGCTTGATTCAGGCTCGGTGTAGCACCCTGATCTGGCCAAATATGTAGTATATTTAGGCCCTCAGATCCTTACCTTATGTTCTGTTTTCGTGCGTTTTTGTATCTCTTATGGGTGGTTTTATGCTTATTTGTAGGAAATGATGCAGAGACAGGCTTGGAGGCATATTATGGTGATTCCAGCAGAAAAGGGGCGAAAGCGAAGGCAAATGAGCACAAACTGCTCTACAGAGCGGGTCCAGTGCGGGTCGCAACCGTACTCCAGCCGCACTCCAGTCGCACTCATGTGCATAGCCGGGGCAGAATGCAAGTACAGAGATAAAGTGCGGGTATAGTGCGGGTCAGCTAACCGCACTCCACCCGCACTAATGCCAAACCAGAAAGCCGATGTTGCACCTAAAGATAAAGTGCGGGTAATGTGCGGGTAATCCAACCGCACTCTACCCGCACTAATGCCAATCCAGAGAAGCTGATCATACACCTGACATCAGAGTGCGGGTACTGTGCGGGTCAGCAAACCGCACTCCACCCGCACTCGCACCAAGAACAGAAGAGCAGAACAGCATCTGACATTAGAGTGCGGGTACTGTGCGAATCATCAAACCGCACTCTACCTGCACTTGCATCAAGAACAGAAGAGCAGAATTGCACCTGACATTAGAGTGTGGGTACTGTGCGGGTCATCCAACCACACTCTACCCGCACTGAAAATACACTCTAAGCGTGTGTCTAACAACCTAGATGGGGGGTGAATGGGTTGTTAATCGATTATTACAAATTTTTCGATTAGTCAATATTAATAATATAACCCAACATAAACAAACATACAAAATCAAGTAAAAGTACGGAATATAAATAACACTTGATTTTTACGTGGAAACCCTTAAACAAAAGGAAAAACCACGGGCTATCCTTCTAGCCACACACGATCCTCAAATCCACTATATGAGTAAAAAGTTACACCCTCAAGTGATACTCGGACTCTCACTCTAGATAACCTCAGGCTATGGATACTACCACTCGCCACTCTTGGTTCAATCCCTAGTGATATCCACTGATACACTACTATTGGCCTGAGCACCTCCTACTCTACCCGCAGGCCTTTTACAATGGATTCTTGACCGATGCTTGCCAACCACAACTTGGTTGCAAGACTTCAGTGCTTGTGCAACTTCACCCCGAAGCCATAAGACTTTGACTCAATGAAGAGTATAGGGTCTAAGTGAACAATCAATGAATGCTCAACACAATATATGTTAGACCAAACATACAATGCTTAACTAGATGTAGATAGTGCAATACAACATCCTAGTTATCAAATAATGCCTACATGTACATACATGAGGTCTCAATTAGTTGTAGAGAAATTCTAACAACCTAATTGTCAATTAAATTCACATAAACATTCATAAACTTGACTAGATGCACAAAGTCAACCTAATCATCAATTAAGCATACATGAATATTTATGGATTAGCTATTTAGGCATATATGACCTAATAATGCAAGCTATCACAAACAAACACAATCAAATATTCATGAACATTAACTAGTTGATTAAAACACAATTTCTCAACCTAGTTATCAATTAATCACACATGAATATTTATGACCTAGCTTTTAGGCAAAAATGACCTAATCAATTAAGCTTATCAAAATACAAACCCAATCATGTTATCAAGACTCATAAATATGCAATAAAGTAGAGTCTAGGTATTTAATCATGCAATAAATACCTAATCTAGAGTAAGAAGAACAATCAATTATATTCAAAGAAGTTCTTGCTTACCTAGTCATGAAACAATGAAGACCCATGCTCAAATGATGTTGAATGATGCAAGATGGAGATGGGTTTTGGGTTTGGAGAGTCAAAGATGCTTTCTTGAAGCTTTCTCTCTCTAGGAGCTCTAACCTCTCTCTAAAAATGAATTTTTGAGCTCTTGATCGGCCAAGAAGAGAAGAGGAAGAATATATATAAAGCCCTAGTTAAAACTACATCGTTTTGAACTTGGGAACCAGAATCCCGTCAAAACCGCTTGCTAGACCGCGGCTCAGGTAAGTGTCCAGACCGCGGTACATACAGCAGTGCACCGTCTGGACAACACCGCAGTTGGGACCGCTGTGCGTGTAAGTGCACAGGTCGCGGTCCATGTCGCGCATGACGCACTGGAGAATACCGCTCTGTGCGCCGCGGTGCAAGCAAAGCCTGCCGAGCGGTCTAGGCCGCGCTAAAGGGAAAAATCCCTTTTTAACACTCAAGAGAAAAGTATATCTTACATGAATGTTGTGCAAGTGTGAAGTGAGTGAGATGCACACAATGAAGCACAATTAACATGTCAAACATGTTATCAAATAAGATACAATGCAAGATATGATATCTAATGTAAGTTAGTGAGTGTTTTTAGAAAAGGATGCACACTTATACAAACAATAAAGAACACAAATGCAAGATAAACAAAACATGCATGAAGTGTGTGTGTGCACCTAAACTCTTCAAGAGACAAAGTCAAGTGAGTATACCTTTTGCTCTTGAAGTCATGGAGATGCTTGGAAGCTTGCCAATACGGACCTAAGCTACCTATTACACAATCATCCCCAATGTGGTGGTTTGTCATGAAATAAGCCAATCATAAAATCGAGGTCCTTACACGCACTGTTGCTCAAGACACAAGGTAGATTTTGCACCTGACAGGGAAGTACAATTCAAGTGCGATCATAGTGCGATGCCAAGTGCGGGTCAAGTGCGGGTAATTCAACTGCACTCCACCCGCACTAATGCCCTGATCCGAGAACTGAAGTTGCAGACAACCCATACAGTGCGGGTACAGTGCAGGTAAATCACCCGCACTCCACCCGCACTCCGAGCGCGCCAGTCTGATTTTCAAAGCTTAAGTGACCTATTTTTGTATCTAGTATAAATAGAAAAGTATAGAAACGTTTTAAGGAGCTTTTGACTCCGTTTAGCACAGATTAAGCACTCTTAGATCTAGTTTCTCTCTCTCTCTCTCTCATCCTTACATTTTTTACTTAACTTCAAGGAAGTTTGGAGATTGGAGCCACTACAAGGAAGGAGATGTTCTCTAAGTGTTATTTCTATCTCCTCTCTCTTGGTTTCCTAGTTGTAATGAGTAGCTAAATCCTCTCTAAGGGGTTGATGGAGTAGTTAGTGGAATATTGGGCTTGTACATAAACTTGATATTATATTGATATTCATGTCTATCTTCCATTGATCTATTCTTATTGTGAATGTTTATCATTGATTTCTTGTGTAGATACATCCTCTTTGCAAGATATCTTTGTATTATGTATGAGTATTGCATCTAGATATACATCCTATTTAGTTGAATAATGCTCTAAAGAATAGACGGAAAGTCATGAATTCCGACTCTTGAACCGCGGTTTTAATCTAACCTCGATCATGTTTTCTGACACTATACATCCTAGGTCAGAATCCGTGAGAGAGTTAGAAGTCATCACTATACATCCTAGGGTGACTATTTGTAATCGGTTGAGTCATTGTTAGGTAGACGAGCTTCATTTCTATAATCCAATAAACCACCAACTCTATACATCCTAGGTTGGTAGTTTACAAGGATTAATCCCTAATAGGTGGTCCGCACTATACATCCTAGGTTGGCCACCTTCTAGGGATAAATAACCGACTCTATACATCCTAGGTTGGTTACCTTGAATAGCCGTGCTATTGACAAGTTTGTTACATTGCCCAGTATTTACTTTCGTATCCATTAACTCCTTAGTTTCCATCATCAATATATCCTTCATTCCATTTCCCCCTTCATTTTATTTATATATTTAATTTAGTGTTATTTAGAGTTGGTTTACAATCTACATTTTCACCAATTCATGTTTAGCTATTATATATATATACATATCATTACTTTAGCAATAACTAATTTAGCTAGCTCCGCTCCCTGTGGACGACACCCTACTTGCCACTATATCTATGTTTCAAACTAAATTAGGCTTGTGAGGTTTTATCAAATATTGTTGACGGACTGATCTTTTTAAAACGACTATAAGAGAAAAACGCTTCTGTCAAATGGCGCCGCTGCCGGGGAGCGGCATGTTTAGTTTTATTAGTTTTGCATAAGTAAGGTTTGTCTAGTAATATTCCTGCTCTGCCCTATCTGTTTCTCATTTACGTTGTGCGTTTTTTCTTGTGAAATTTCAAGATTTTAGGTATATGCATGGATGAAGATCGTTAAGAGGAACAGTGTTGCCAGTTATCGATAACATCAATCAGTTGGGTAGAAGAATCGGGCAGTTAGAAGGAAACATGGACGATCATAATCAGAATGAGCAGCAGGCTCGAGAGAATGAGGGAAGTGTACATGGGGATGAAGAGCTAGGCCTCACCATGGGCTAGTACACTCTCCCGTTTGTAGGTAATGTGCCCACTGCCATAGTATTGGATGATGTAACAAGGCAGTATGAGTTGAAAACTATGCACATTAGCCTCCTGCCATCGTTTAGTGGGTGAATTACCGAGGATTGCCTCCAATTCATGAAACAGTATGGGGCCACATTAGAAACCTTCCCGGTCATGGCTCGCCAAGCAGTTTGACAAGGGAGCAGCTTCATCTCAGGTGTTTCCAGTATTGTCTGAAAGATGCCGCAATGACGTGGTACATGAACTTGAGGCCAGGATCACTAGTGACATGGAGCCAAGTCTGTAAGGTTTTCTTCAACAAGTATTTTCCGTCGCAGAAGGCTAAAGACCTAAGGTTGAAGATAGCATCCTTTGTCGAAGAGGACGGTGAACCATTCCATGAGGCATGGGAGAGGTTCAACTTGTTGTTAGCTCAAATGCCACCGCATACATACCATCCAGAACTGAAGGTTAATTCCTTCTATAGTGGACTTTTACCGATAACCCATATGATGGTAGATAATGCATGTGGAGGAACTATAGCAGACAAAAGGGCAGTTGAAGCTTATGACATTCTGGAGAAGATTGCCCAGAACTTACAATAGAGGACATCACATGTGAGAAGGGGTGGAAGAATAGAAGTGGGCCAGGATACCTAAGTTCAAATCCAGATGTCTAGAATGAACAAGGAGCTTCAATCAATCAAGGAGCTTATAACCGGAAAACCAGGGTCCTCCCAAGGAGTTAGTCAAGTCATGGGGGAGATCGAAGGAGGAGAAGGGCATTTCAGTCAAGAAGAGCAAGCCCAAGCCCTTGGGGAATTTCCAAGGCCGCCAAGGAATGACCCATATTCGAATACATATAATCCAGGGTTGAGAAACCACCCAAACTTGTCTTGGTCCAACAACAACCACCTAGGAGCAACCACTTACCAAGCTGGCAACAACAATTACTAAGGTGGCAACACCAATTTCCAAGGTGGAAACAACAACCAAGGGTACCAAAACCGGGGATACAATAGATATAATCAAGGAGGGGCGAACAACAACAATCAATGGGGATGTTCAAGTAGTAACCCACCATCCAACTTCAATTCCCACGCTTCCGCTAGCCAACCGAAGGACAAGTCTCTAGAGGAGATAGTGAGCACAGTGATCAAAACGGTTGGTATCAGGTCAGAAGCCCTCAAGAACACCTTGCATGCCTCTGAGCAACGAATGTCAGCTTACATGCAGTCCAATGATCAGAGAGCAAAGAGTCATGGAGCGTCACTGAAGAAGATGGAAACTCAGTTGGCACAGATTTTTGATGCATTGGTCAAGAACAAGGAGAAGGCATCAAGCTCCGATGAACATGTTAATGTGTTAGAGGTTGTCCAGTTGGGAGTTGATGAGACCGAGGAAAGTATGGTAGAGGTCGCGGATAAGGAAAATATGGAAGTGACATAGACTCCCCCATTAAACTTGAAGACCCCGGGAGTTTCGTCATAGAGGTGCAAATTGAGGATTCACCAAAGATAGGAGCGGTCCTTGATATGGGGGCTAGCATCAATATGATGCCTTTAGAGGTATATGAACAGATGAAGATTCAGTCAATCAAGCTCACCTCCCAGACTCTCATCATGGCGGATAATTCTCCCATCACCCCAGTTGGTATAGTGGAGGAAGTATATGTGAATGTGCACGGTTTGATGGTGCCGGTAGAATTTGTTGTGTTGGATTGCAAAAAAGGAGAATCCAGTGGTAGGGACTGGAAACTACTGTTGGGGAGGCCATTCATGGCCACAACAAGTATGGTGGTTGATATTTGTTCTATGGACATTTCCTTCAGCTGTGGAGGGAAGAGTGTGAACTTCAAGGTAACATCCCCCAGAACAAGCCAAGTCAGAGATTGTTTAGTGTTGGAGGCACCAAATTCCAGAAAGAAAAGAAGCCGGGTGCTCACCCTTGTGCAAGCCTTTGAGGGTGTTAAGGAGATGGAATTGGGAAACCAAGACTACATTAAGGAAAGGCAAGAATCAGAATTCGAAGAGGAGGAGCAAATACCGAACTTTTCGAACAATTGGGTGAGCTTGAGCAAGACAACACAAAGCTCAAACTGGAGGTTTATTTGTTAAGGTTGAAAATGGACAGTTGAAGACAAAATTCCATGATCTCTCAACAGTAAACAACGGGTTAAAGGAGCAAGTGGTGGAGCTTGCCACCAAAAAGGAGTTAGTCTCCAAGAACTTAGATGCATTGGCAAAGCTCTCAGAAGAGTTTGAAGAAGACTATGGGAGAAGGACAAGGAAACTTCAACTAGGTGTGGAGGAGTCCGCAAAAGCGGTAAGGGAATTGCATGAACAGTTGAGCACAAAAGATAAGGAGTTGAAGCGGGCCAAGGTCAAGGAGGGTGATTTGATTGAGCAACTCGCTGTGATGGAAAGCAATGTCAAATCCCTCAGAACCGAACAACAAAAAGTGGCCCACGCCAACGATCGAATAGGGAGTTTCCCTAACCGTCCTATTACTTGTTACTTTTGTGCCAAAAGAGGGCACACTAAGGCTTATTACTTTAGTTTCCAAAGGTTAAAAGCAAGTAGAGTTGGATCTAGGATGAACCCACCAAGTGTCAAACAAATATGGGTTCGAAAGGACCTAGTCAGGCAAATGAGGAAAGTGGGGAGAGATGCAGTGCATAGGCATTTGGCACCTATTTGGGTGGCCAAGTTGAATGTGCTCCCCATTCCGGTCAAACCTCCTTTGGTTGACCGGGTCCTACTTTGAGTGCATTGCACTCTCTTTTGAATTAATTGTAGTGTTTTTTATTTTTATTTTTATTTTTACTTTTCGGATGGTTAGTTTTTGTCATTGTAAACTTTTGAGAATGCTTGAGAATGTTTTGGTGCAGATTCAGTTGCAGGGCAGAATTCAGGAGTCTGTCCAGGGGAACAGTGCGGTTATAGTGCGGGTCAGTCACCCGCACTCGTCCCGCACTCTGAAGGCATCAGGTAATAAAGTGCGGGTAAAGTGCAGTTCATTCACCCGCACTCCACCCGCACTTTATTCGCGCAGTATATATACTGCCTGTCGTTCTCTAGGGCTCCACTTGCCACAAAAAACAAAACAAAACAGCAAAATTTCAAATTTTTCCCTCTTCTCAACTGAAAGGTATTCCGTGTGTGCCACGTTTTAGATTTTTTGGCAACCAAGGTATGGATTCTTACTCTAATTTCAATACATATCTCTCTAATCCAAACCCTAACCCTCTTTATCACAATTCGTTTTCCTCTTATGCATGGACTTCATTAGTTAGGGTTTAGACCCCTTATTTTTGCTTTTGCTAATGTCTAAGAGAATGGATTGATGGGTGTTATCTAATTATGCATGTGATGTATTCATTGTTAATTGATTTTCTATTGCAATTGGATTTCAAACTATGATATTGGGTTTATATGGTTGATTGGAAGCCTATACTTGAGTTAGAATCATAGTGGTGTTAATTCGGTCGAATGATATGCTGAAATTATGAAATGTATACATGGATTGAAACTCTGCATGTGCTGGTATCTGGTAACGAGTTAGAGTGCAGGTACAGTGCGGGTCATTCACCCGCACTCCACCCGCACTTTATCCTCCTAGCAGAATTTTTGTCCTTTCAAATTCCTGCATCATAACCTCTTGGTTCTTTGATCCGAATATTGCCTTAAAACTGTGTTTATTGTGCAGATGTCAGGAAGAACCAGGAGAACGACTAGGCAAAGCAATCATGGTTCTGAACAAAGACCGAGGAGAGGACCCCAAGTTCCACCACCATGCATCAGGCACCCAGATTTAGAGGACCGTTTAGAATATTTCAGGGAGCGAGACATAGTGGTGGAGAGGGGGATAGCTGTCGAAGAGCTGGAGGGCACCCCAATTCCTCTAATGATAGAAATAAGGGGATGGGAAACCTTTGTTAGCCACCCCCCCCCCCCCCCCCCCCCCGTGATGTATTACCGACGTGTGGTCGAGGAATTCTTTGCTGGGATGGTACCTGAAACTTTTCAGCGTACTTCTTCAGTTCTGGTCTGTGGGGTAGAAGTCCAAATGACTATAGCAGACATTAACAGGTACTATAGGACTGAGCTTCCAGTTGATCCTGAAGCAGTCGGACGTCTTAAGCAGTGGGTGAGTTGGAGTGAATCTTTCGTGACCCAAAATGTGGATTTTGCAAATCAGTTAGTGATCCGTCCGATGGATTTTTGGGTGGCCCCTGATCATCGTATGAAGCACACCAACTAAAGGAGTGAGTTGGGTTTCTGGCATGTATTCATCTCCTATTCCTTGATCCCTAGAAAGCACAGGACTTCAATGAACTTCAATGCAGCAATGATCATGTACTGTATACTGCAGAATCAGTTGGTCGACATAGGCTTTCTGGTCAAGAGAGAGATCTTTGAGATGGGAGGGGTCAGGGTGGACAAGCAGCCACTCATCTTCCCTAGCCTCATCACCGTATTCTACAGAACTGCAGGAGTAGATTTTGGATCCGACCCTTTCGAATGCGGTTTGGGGCCAGTTTGGCGATTCACATGGAACGACCAGGTCAGAGAGCGGGACCTCTCTGGTGTCAGGGTCCGAACAAGGAGGAGAAAACCTGCTCGAGGGGGCAGCACGAGCAGACAGGCTGACGACATCCCAGAACAACCAGATGTGGAGCCGGTTTACATCGAGTATGGTGATTATAGGCCCGCTGTTTCCCCACCCACGCAGGAGACATTTGGAGAGGTTCCTTGGCAGACTTTGCTTACAGGATTGGAGAACCTCAGGACCGAGGTCGCCGAAAATAGGAGGCAAATCACTGAGAGCAGGGTGGAAGCCAATGAGTATTTCATGGACATTTGGGGCAACCTCACGGACATGAGGGAGGCACTCAGTCTTCCAAGTTATCCGCAGAAGAAGAAGAGGCCAGCTGCTTTCTCACCTCCTTCAGGGGGTCCAGGCATTGACCCCTGTGGGGAAGAGCTCAGAGCTACTATGGAGAGATCCAGGAGGGAGCATGAAGAGCGGATCAGATCAGAGATCGACCCCAAGGGCAAAGGGATCGCCAGTGAACCGGAGAGGGAGTTTTCCGACGATGATTGACCATCTATTCTTGTTCTTTATTATTATTCAGAACTTTTATTGCTTGTATTTGTATTTGTATTTTCTTTTAAACGGCTTAGACTTATTTTTCTTTTCTTTTCGCATTTGATATCTGTTTGGTAGAGCTGTTGTGTGGTTTTAAGCTAGGTTGTGCATCTTTTGGGAAGCACACAACAACACGCATGGACATCGAATGATCTTCCTTCTAAAGGGAGTTTTCTACCTTTGGTTTTGTACTTAAGCTTTCAATGAATGTAATTTAGTTTTTGTATTATAAATGAGCATGGTTGAATATATGTCTAGATTCGGTTTGGGGGTGTTGATCCCTCATTCCGCCATTTATTGCGATTATGCTTATTCTTTCCTACAATGGGGACATTGTTGAGTTTTGGTTTGGGGGTGCATCACGCCTCCGCCTTGTACAGTTTAGTGTCCAATTTTTCAATTTTGTCGCTTGTCCATTTTTCAAACTGTAATCCAGTATGGGTATGATGCCTCTAGAGTGTGTTTTTGATGAGTTCCTTATATGTGCTCTGACCTTGTGATATAGTTTGGTGCCACTTGAGGGTTAGCTTGCACCATCATGGGTTTGTCCCACCCGTTGGTGCTAAGTATTGGGGACTCATTGTTCCCATGTCTTGTTCTAATAGTGGAGATGCCCGTGAGATCACAAACACAAGCATGAAAGTGTGTTTTCTGAGTGCATTATTGATTATTCTTAAACACGCCTCTCGTCATTTATGTCATGTGCCATAGGACTTGCATCATTTTATGAATTGCGTGATGAATGCTTTCATTCCCTTTTTAGATGGTTGTGGAAGTGATATTAGGGAATGTATGTGTATTGAATTACCTCTATAGCCTGAACACCACTTACCATATTGTGTGCTCCAAAGCCAAGTTGAGGCCAAACACTTACCCTTTCATTTGGTACCACATTCAACCATATACCCAATAGCCTAAACACATGCCTACCCTTGTACTAATCATGTTAGGATGGGAAATGGTAGTGATGAAAAGGGTCAAAATTGTCCCACAGCGGGTAAAATGAAATAGTTATTGAAAATATGCAAGGAAAGAGGTAAGTTATGCACCCTAAATGCCTAAGAAAGGGAAATTGTAACAACTCAAATGGAGTACAACATTGTAATTGGGAAATTGTTAAAAGAAAAATTTAAAGAAAGATTGTACTTGAAGTGCCATAATGAGAGTGTTTTATGCTAAAAAGACCCAAACGGAATGCAACGTTAAAGGCACAAATGTGGGTTAAATGGTTTCCTAGAGGGTTGCATTTAAGCGAGAAAAGAACATGGTGTGGGAGTAGGGATATATTCTACCATGATTGGTGAGTTTGAACTCCTAAATTTCCATATTTTTTGTGTAAACTCATTCAACCCCACAGCCACACTATAACCGGTTGGAAAGCCCTATTTGATCCATGTAAGTCTAGTTTGGGAATGTAGGTTGAAGCACGATCTTTCGCATCCATGGCATGGTGACTCGTTCCTAGGATAGTTCATTGCTTAAATCTTACGCAAAATCTTCTTTGCATACTTGTTGTGTGGAACTTAGGACTCTTGAGGAAAGAAAAGAGAGGATCCATGTGAGCTTTAGAATTGAAGCGAATTATGCTCAAGGTATGGGAGTAAGTGGTCCTAAATTCATGAATGCCTTTAGGTGTGGGATTCGTGTTCGTACGAGCCTCCCTGGGGTGTCTCTAAATTGCTCTTGATCTTGTGCATATGTTTTTCTCCTCTCTATCACACCTATTTGTATCATACCACACATGGGACTTGCGGCATTATTGATGTTTTGTTTAGGTATCTAGAAATTACTTTCAGCTGGCGTCTTATTGTTTCGATTATATTTGCTCGAGGACGAGCAAAGGTTTGGTTTGTGGGTGTTTGATCGGGCCAATATGTAGTATATTTAGGCCCTCAGATCCTTACCTTATGTTCTGTTTTTCGTGCGTTTTTGTATCTCTTATGGGTGGTTTTATGCTTATTTATAGGAAATGATGCAGAGACAAGCTTGGAGGCATATTGTGGTGATTCCAGCAGAAAAGGGGCGAAAGCGAAGGCAAAGGAGCACAAACTGCTCTACAGTGCGGGTCCAGTGCGGGTCACAACCGCACTCCAGCCGCACTCCAGCCGCACTCCAGCCGCACTCCAGCCGCACTCCAGCCGCACTCATGTGCATAGCCGGAGCAGAATGCAAGTACAGAGATAAAGTGCGGGTACAGTGCGGGTCAGCTAACCGCACTCCACCCGTACTAATGCCAAACCAGAAAGCCGATGTTGCACCTGAAGATAAAGTGCGGGTACTGTATGGGTAATCCAACCGCACTCTACCCGCACTAATGCCAATCTAGAGAAGCTGATCATACACCTGACATCAGAGTGCTGGTACTGTGTAGGTCAGCAAACCGCACTCCACCCGCACTTGCACCAAGAACAGAAGAGCAGAACAGCATCTGACATTAGAGTGCGGGTACTGTGCGGGTCATCAAACCGCACTCTACCCGCACTTGTATCAAGAACAGAAGAGCAGAATTGCACCTGACATTAGAGTGCAGGTACTGTGTGGGTCATCAGACCGCACTCTACCCGCACTGTTGCTGAAGACAGAAGGTAGATTTTGCACCTGACATGGAAGTGCGATTCAAGTGCGATCACAGTACGATGCCAAGTGCGGGTCAAGTGCGGGTAATTCAACCGCACTCCACCCACACTAATGCCCTGATCCGAGAACTGAAGTTGCAGACAACCCATACAGTGCGGGTAAATCACCCGCACTCCACCCGCACTCTAAGCGCGCCAGTCTGATTTTCAAAGCTTAAGTGACCTATTTTTGTATCTAGTATAAATAGAAAAGTATAGAAAAGTATGGAGTAGTTAGTGGAATATTGGGCTTATACATAAACTTGATATTATATAGATATTCATGTCTATCTTCCATTGATCTATTCTTGTTGTGAATGTTTATCATTGATTTCTTGTGTAGATACATCCTCTTTGCAAGATATCTATGTATTATGTATGAGTATTGCATCTAGATATACATCCTATTTAGTTGAATAATGCTCTAAAGAATAGACGGAAAGTCATGAATTCCAACTCTTGAACAGCGGTTTTAATCTAACCTCGATAGTGTTTTCCGGCACTATACATCCTAGGTCGGAATCCGTGAGAGAGTTAGAAGTCATCACTATACATCCTAGGGTGACTATTTGTAATCGATTGAGTCATTGTTAGGTAGACGAGCTTCATTTCCAGAATCCGATAAACCACCAACTCTATACATACTAGGTTGGTAGTTTAGAAGGATTAATCCCTAATAGGTGGTCCGCACTATACATCCTAGGTTTTCCACCTTCCAGGGATAAATAACCGACTCTATACATCCTAGGTCGGTTACCTTGAATAGCCGTGCTATTGACAAGTTTGTTACATTGCCCAGTATTTAATTTCGTATCCATTAACTCCTTAGTTTCCATCATCTATATATCCTTCATTCCATTGCCCCCTTCATTTTATTTACATATTTAATTTAGTGTTATTTAGAGTTGGTTCATGATGATAAGGTTTTTGCCTTCAGAAAATTGTCCGTCAAAACAATTTATAAAACCTATGCGATGCGTTCACAAGTATAAATACAAGCAAAGTGGCAAGCACGAGTGTCGTCCACTGAGATCGGGGTAGCGGTGATAAGATTATGATTAATATAACTAGCAAGCATAAAGGTAAAGTGATAGTGAATGAAAATACAATATAAACTAAACTATGAAAGCAAATAAATGGGATGACAATGGAGGGATGAATGAATGATGATGGAACTATGGAGTTGATGGACTCGTAAGTGAATATTGGGGGCAATCGCAACAAACTCTCAATTAAGTACGTTTTGACAAATGTAACCAACCTAGGGTGTATAGTGTTGGTATATACCTCTAGCAAGAGGTCAACCTAGGATGTATAGCGAAGACCTCCTACTAGCGATTAATCCCTCTTAAGAAACCAACAGTGGCTAGTTACTCAATTGGGACTTGTTCCATGAATGCTCATCTATCTAGCTATGGCTCAACCTATTATTAATGTAGCCATCCTAGGATGTATAGTGATGGCTTCCAATTCCCTCACAAGTGGCCGACCTAGGATGTATAGTGAAGGCCACCCGTTTGGGATTGGATGAGGCTCGAGGTTATCAACCGAATTCTACTCGAAGGTTAGTTCTCGTAGAATCACTAAAGTAGCCAACCTAGGGTGCATAGTGGAGGCTTCTAATTCTCTCACAAGTGGCTAACCTAGGATGTATAGTGAAAGCCACTAATTCGAGATTAGATTAAGGGCATGGTTATAGAGCCGGATTTTCGGAAATCCTTCCATTCAATGGAGCAATAGACAACCTAATTGCCTACTCAAGTAATCCAAATCAATCATGCAAAGAGGGTGTATCCAAGCAAATCAATAATGGAAATCAATTAATGCAATGGAATAAAACATAGAGATAGAATAAATATAACACATAGAGTTTATTTACAAAGCCCAATATCCATCATACAAATAACATCAACCCCATAGTGGGGTATTTTAGCTACTCATGTTCTATTACAAACAAATAAACTAAGAGAGAGAGTAGAGATAACCCTTGAAGATTGATCTCTTTCCTTAAAGCTTGAATCCAAGTCTCCTAGTTGCCTTTGATTGAGTAGAGATGGTTTGGATGATAGGGAGATGTGTTTCTAGCTAAAAATACAAGTGTTGGGAGGTATGGTGATGTTTTGGTTCGTTCCCATCCTTTTCTATTTATAGATGGGAAAATAGGTCACTTAAGCTTGAAACCAGAAGATGTCGCGCGCAGAGTGCGGGTGGAGTGCGGGTGAATTACCCGCACTGTACCCGCACTCTGGTGTCAGGTGTAAATCCACTCCTCTGTCTTGAGGAATAGTGCGGGTGGAGTGCGGTTGGATTACCCGTACTTTACCCGCACTTTAGTGTCAGTTGGAGCTGTTTTGAGCAATAGTGTGGGTGGAGTGCTAGTGGAGTGCGAGTGAGTGCGGGTGGAGTGCGGGTGGATGACCCGCACTTGACCCGCACTTTATCTGTCAGGTTCGAATCAGCTCCTCTGTCTTGAGCAATAGTGCGGGTGGAGTGCGGTTGGAAGACCCGCACTTTACCCGCACTTTACCCGCACTTTATATTTCCTTCATGCTTCAGGTTCCGGCTGTGGGAAGGAGTGCAGTTGGAGTGCGGTTGCGACCTGCACTTGACCCGCACTATAGTGCTGCTTATGATCCTTGTCTTCCCTTTTGCCCCTTTTCTACCGGAACCACTGCAATTGGCTTCTAACACCAGAATTACATCTATTGCCTGCAATTTAGCACAAACGAGCCTATAAGAAATAAAATATATAGAAAATACACACAAGAATGAGACAAAGGAATAGGAATGAGGGCCGAAATATACAACAATTTAGGCACGATCAGTTCACAATCTACATTTTCACCAATTCATGTTTAGCTATTATATATATACATATCATTACTTTAGCAATAACTAATTTAGCTAGCTCCGCTCCTTGTGGATGACACCCTACTTGCCACTATATCTATGTTTTCAAACTAAATTAGGCTTGTGAGGTTTTATCAAATATTGTTGACGGACTGATCTTTTTAAAACGACTATAAGAGAAAAACGCTTCTATCACACCCTGATCGGGGATTTCACTGAATTCTACCATGAAATCCACCAAAGCATGGGCCTTAATCGTAGTCCTTGCTTTATACTTAATGTTGAACTGGGTGAGCTCCAAGGGCCACAACATGAGTGTTCCCGATACATCAGGCCTTTTAAGAAATTGATGCAGAGGTTGATTAGTGACTACCATGATTGTGTGAGCAAGGAAATAAGGGCGGAGCTTCCTAGCAGCAACTACCAATGCGAAGGCGAGCTTCTCCAAGAGAATGTAGTTCTTTTTTGATTTGGTTAGGGCGCGGCTCACATAGTAGACAGGGCACTAGACCCCATCTCCGCATTCTTTTACTAATGCTCCGCTGACAGCAGTTTCAGATACTGCCTAGTATAACCGTAATTCTTCTTTTGGTACTGGACTAGCTAGCAGGAGTGGGCTAGCGAGGTACCTCTTCAATGATTGGAAAGCCAGCTTACTGTCCTAGTCCCATTTCATGTTCTTCCCTTGTTTGATTTCCTTGAAGAACGGGATACACTTGTCAGTGGATCGTGATATGAAGCGGCTCAGGGCTGCAATTCGTCCAGTCAAGCGTTGCACTTGTTTGAGTGAGCTGGGAGACTCAAGATCTAGGATGGCTTTGATCTTCTCGGGATTAGCTTCAATCCCTCTCTCATGGACCATGAACCCGAGAAATTTCCCGGCTGCAACTCCGGAAGGCACATTTAGCAAGATTCATGGTGATGTGGTGATTTTTTCTGACTATCTGGAAAGTCTGGCGGAGGTGGTCATGGTGATGTCCAGCTACCTGAGACTTGTGATCATATCATAGATGTATACCTCCATTGACTTTCCTATCAGTCCCCTGAAGAAATGGTTGACCAGGCGCTAGTAGGTAGCCCCAGCATTTTTGAGCCCGAAGGGCATGACCTTGTAGCAGTACAGGCCTTGCCCGGTTATGAAACTGATTTTATCCTGGTCAGCTGGGTGCACCATAATCTGGTTCTATCTTGAGAAGGCATCCATAAAGCTTAGGAGCTTGTTACCCATTGTTGAATCTACCAGTTGGTCTATTTTCGGTAGTGGGAAGCTGTCTTTCGGGCAGGAGCGATTGAGATCTGTGTAGTCAACGCACATGTGCCACTTCCTGTTTGCTTTGGTCACCATGACTACGTTGGCAATCCACTCGGGGTACCGAGACCCCTGATGAATTCCTCCTTTAGTAGTTTGTTCACCTCTTCTTATACCGCAGCATTTCTTGCTTAGTTAAAATGTCTTCTCTTCTGTTTGACTGGCTTGAAGATGGGGTCTACCGCTAACCTGTGAGCTGCTAAGGTAACGGGTATCCCCGGCATCTCCTCATGACTCCATGCAAATATGTCATTATATTTGTTAACTGAAAATTTGCTCGTGGTAAGAAATCTCAATTAACACCCTCAAGACCACTACCACGGAGGTGGTGGCCGGGGTCAAATATATTCGGAACAATGCTTGTTAAAATGACAAAAAATACTAGTATTAATGCTATCAAAAAAGAATGAAAATCCTTTTATTATCAGTGATATATCATATACTAATGTCTCTCAAATACTCTCCATTTTTCTGAGGTGTAGTAGGGTTGTCGTCGCGTACTTGTAGAAAAGTAGTCCTCTTTTTTCTCTCTTTCTCTTCTATTTATACATAGTTTTGGTAGGTTAAACCAACTGATTTTCCCCTTGATTTTCTCAATCTCTTACCTTCTTATTGGGCGGGATTTCTCATTTAAATGTCATTGACTTTGTGTTAATAACCAAGTTGAGAATATCTTGGTGGAGATCAGTTTGTTTCCTCTTTAGATTCTATTACTTGTTCTACACGTATGTAATGTTTCTCGATATGAACCAGTGTATCTTTGTATTTTCATAGCGTAATTCCTCACACGGGTCATTGAATATGGTCTCGTACAGTGCATATCAGTATCCCGGCTTTGGTATCCAGGAGCTTAGTCTAGCCAGGAGCTTGGGTCTGACCTCCCATGATCTCTTGGAGCTTGATGTGGTCCCCTATAAACATTCTTCTGTGGCAGCGGGGTTTTAGCGAGCTTCCGGAGAGGTTGTGAGGTAGTCTCGACCTCGGGGAGCTTCCTTATTTCTACTTCTGTGATGGGGGCTTGATCTGATCTTGTAGGGCTCTATTCTGGGTGTTTCTGGAGCCCGCATTCATTTTTGTAAGGGGTATCATAGCTCGGCTTCGGGAAATATGGTCCCCCGATGGATAACCTCGGGCCTGAAGTCATACTAGGATGGTGGAAAATTTCCCTTTGGTCTCTAGCCAAATTTGGCTATTAACAGAAGTCCCATCTGACTTGAACGCCGGTGATTGAGTTTGGGGTAGGAGTTAGATTTCCTATTTTTTTTTTCGAAATTTTTTCCGTCTTTACCGTTACAAGAATCTTGGGGGAAATCCTCCCATTAATTGCACGAGTGACAAGGCGAGAGCTGACCGGTTTATTCCAAAGTTAATCCGGTTGCGTTACGGCAGTTCCCGCGATTTGAGGTGATCTTAACCGAAAATTTCGACGGCCAATGCTGCTGCTCTATTGCCTATTTATACTTGGTTATTCCAACGCCTTCCTCATACCTTCTTTTTTTCCAAATTTCAAATCTTCCAAAGAAAGGCCTTCTCTCAAGCAATATCTCTTTTCTCGTTCTTCATCCTCATAGACTTCATTACATTATGTCGAAAGCCAGTCGTGACTCCGTTGATTCCATTGTCGATGGCGAGGAGGTCATCAGTCTTGCCCATGGAAAGCAGGCATGAAGGGGCCTTGATAGCGATGATTCTCTGCCAAATCCTCAACGTTTGCAGTCGAATAGGAACGTGTCCATTCGGACCAGGTTTTCTAAGCGACCCGACCATCCACTGGACTTAGTCGACGAAGATTCTGATAGAGAGCTCGGGGATGACGCCGCGGGGAAGGGTCTAGTCTCGGCTACTGGTCCTTCTTTGGAGAGACTTCCTCCCTATGATTTTAGGGTTGTCCCTGACTCTATAGTTGATCCAAACTCGATTGACCGTTTGAGGTCCAAGTACGGCATTCCTGACGGTGTTTCTATCTTGGTACCTCCCAAAGGTTACGAAATTCTTCAACCCCTTCAACGGCGTCCTTCCGATTCACGTGGCGGCTCTCGAGAATGGGGTCAGGCTCCCCCATCATCCTACGCTTCGACGAGCTCTCAATTCCATCCAGCTTGCTCCTCTCCAGTTGACACCCGGCTTCTGGAGGCATTTGATTGGCTTCCTTGTGCTGTAGAGGGAACAATGCCAACTGAGAAAGGTGACGAGAGAGCCCGGAGTAGAAGAGCTTGCCTACCTTTTTCAAATCAGGAGTCTCTCTGGCGCTCCCCGAGGTCAGTTCTATGCAAAAGCCAAGAACAAGCTCAACTTTGTCATTCCTGGTGCTTCGAAGAAGGATCCCGCCTAGAAGGAAAAATGGATCCTGGCCGGGGGTGATTGGAGAAGCTCGATTTTTATCGGAGGGCAAAAGTTTGAGGTCCCCACAGTTTTCAGTGACAAACCATTGTGGGACCGGGACTCCCTGCCACCTGAGTCCGAAGCTTTTTTAAAGCTATTCTGGCCAGGAACTACTTGAACTTGAAGTTTCCAACTGCTGAAGCCTTCAATCCTCGTATAGTTAATCAATACATGCGGATCTCTGACGCTATTCCTCGTAAGTAACATTGAATCATCTTACTTTGTATTGTTGACCAGCTCAGTTATTACGTTTCCCCTTTTGTCTCATTTACTTATAGTTTTTGTTGTTGAGCCAGCTTCTTATGAATCTCAGCAGCTCCGACAAGCTCAAACTCCTCCCCCATCTATCAGATTGACGCGGGGGCTTCTCCTGCCACTTTGGAGAAGGATGAGCTAATTGTTTTGGCCGGGATCACGCCTGCTCCTACTCCGTCGCCTTCCCAGGAGAGATACAAGATGGCTACCTTCTCTTCTCGGGCTTCCAAAGCGGTAAAAAGGGGAGCTTCGGTTTCCTGGGTATCGGGCATTAATACCCATGCCTGTTCTGCTCCTTCCGCTGCTATTGCTGTTCCTACAACTCACCTACCTGATGCCATTGCGCTTTCAACCCCCCAAGCTTCGACAGACTTTGAGGCGGGCGTCGCAAGGATTCCTCTTGGCCGCTCTAGCCCTCAGTCAAGCTCGATGGGGTAGGAAGAAGTCTTGGATCAATTCATCGCATCCTGCCCGGGTGGTAGGCTCTCTAGCATGGCCTCGATGACCGTCGATGTTTTGCTCACCAAAGGGTCTGCTATCTTAGCTGAGGTAATTATTTTTTCTCTATACTGTTTCTGAGATTGCCGACTTGATCGATTCCTAACCCTGGCTTTGTTTCTTGTAGGCATTGAAGTTTAACGTGGTTATGGGCCACCAGGTAACCCTCCTTCGTGATCGGGCTGCTAAGGCTGAAACCAAATCTGAGAGAGCCATGAGATTGATCAAGTAGGCTCAGGCACTAGTAAAAGAGATGACCTCCAATCAAGGGAAGATGGAGGCCGAGTAAGCTGAGCTTCGATGTGATTATGAGAGGACAAAGCTGTCATTTGATCAAGAAATCCTCAATTCTACCCGGCGGGCCAAACAGAGGGACTCTTGGAAATCCGAAGCTAAGAGAATCAGGATTTGATTACTCAGGTGGCCAAGCTGCAAGCTGAGGCGAAGACCTCCTTCAGTGACGGATATTTCTATACTTCCTTTTAGGTTGCAGAAGCTCTCCCCCTTCCTTTTGATCTATCATCCATCGCCGGTTGGGATAAAGAGGAAATAATGACCAAGGTTACTGAACTGTCTCTCCCTGATGATGACGAAGTGGTTCCCTCTGACCAGGCAGGAACTGGAAAATAGCCCATCCAGGCAGATCCTCATCCTTCTCCTCCCATCTTCCCTGCTTCAGGTCTTGGGGAATCTTCAAGTAAGGTTCTGTCCGCGCAGTCCGAAGGAGATCAACCAGAATCTGGGGGAGGAACAAGGAGCCTGCCTGAGGGATACTCTAGAGTGGAAATGGAGGTCGACAGGAGCCAAATAGGGTCCATGGCTGCCCTTCCTGATGTGGCTATCCCTCTTGAGGTCATGGTAGTGATTAATGAAGTCTTGGAGGAGGATTCAGCTGATCTGCAGGAGGCACCTCTGGAGGGAGTGATGGCTGGCGAGGGTAACCAAGACGGGTAACCCTATGAAAGAGGAGCTGATGGCGGGGATCAGCATGAGGGAGGAGGAGTAGCAGGGGAAAATCAAAAGGGCTCCAAAGCTTGATGCTACCGGTTTATGACTGGCTCTGATTGCTCGAAGAAAGAGCGTGGGCACCTCGCTTTACTCATGATTAGTTTAGTCGATCTCTTTTTTTTTTGTAGCTCGGATTCGGGGGTTGGGCTCCCCGCTTGATGGATGTAGCCTTACTGGGGGATAGGCTAATTAATTATTGATGAGAAACTGATATAACTTCCTTCATATTTGTTTTGACAGACCTTGGTTATGAGCTTCCATCTTGATTGAGAACTTCTTGCTTTATTCGTAATCCTTACCATGAATCCAACCTATATCTTTGATGACGATTTGTTCATACTTTAATCTGGCTTCGTAGGGAACCCTTATCATGATGATCTTAATCTTGCAAACGCAACAAATATTTATGTTTAAATTCGTTTCAGGAGAGGTAGCCTTATCGAGGTATCAGGAGGGCTGTCTAGCTATTTCCTGGTCTCGAGGTCTGGATGGCAACTATGCTTTTACACTCAGACCTTTCTTGGGGGTGGTAGCCCGACCAAGGCATCAGGTGGGCTATCTAGCTATTTCCTGATCTCGATATCTGAATTGCAACTATGCTCTTACATTGAGATCCTTCTTGGGGGTGGTAGCCCGACCAAGGCATCAGGAGGGTTGTCTATCTATTTCCTGATCTAGAGATCTGGATGGAAACTATGCTCTTACACTCAGATACTTCTTGGGGTTGGTAGCCCGACCAAGGCATCAGGAGGGTTGTCTAGCTATTTCCTGGTCTGGAGATCTGGATGGCAATTATGCTCTTACACTCAGATCCTTCTTGGGGGTGGTAGCCCGACCAAGGCATCATGGGTAACGAAGGGGCCTCCCCGGCTAGTCCCTGGTCTCGGGGTCCTGCTGGCAACTATACTCTTACGCTTGGACCCTTCTTGGTAGGGGGTGGTGCCCGGCCAAGGCATCGGGGGCAGCAAGGGGGTTTCCCTTGCTTACCCCTGGTCTTGAGGTGATTATGTCGAATTTCCCAGTTGAATATATAGATATTATTGTAGAACATAATCAGAGATAAAGAAAAAATGCAGACTTTATAGATGATCAGGATGTAGCACATCGTTATTTAGGGATTTTATTACAACCTAAACGCAGACTTGCTCAAGAGTCCCCTACTTAGTGGTAGAGCTTCCTCAAGTGATCTGCGTTCCAGGTGTGGTCGATGGGTCGTCCATCCATGTCTTCGAGTTTGTAGGCTCTATTGCGAGCAACTACCTTTATCAAGTATGGCCCTTCCCAATTGGGGCCTAGGACTCTATCCGACCTTTTCTGAGTATTCGATGTCACCTTCCTGAGTATTAGATCCCCTTCTTTGAAATTCCAGGCTCTAACCTTTCGGTTGAAATACTTAGCGATCTTGCTCTGGTAGATTGTAACTTTCTCAGCTACCCGCTCTTGTTTCTCTTTTAGGAGGTCTAGATTAGCTCGGACCTTGACCTCGTTGCTTTCAGGTTCGAAGTGCTACACCCTGAATAAGGTCAATTTATGCTCGATAGGGAGGACCGCTTCAACTTCGAAGGCTAGGGAGTAAGGTGTCTCCCCGGTAGTTGTCCTCTCTATAGTCCGATATGCCTAGAGGACCTCGGGCAGCTCCTCGGCCCATTTGCCTTTCTTCTGCTGTAGTTTCTTTTTCAGAAGCTTCTTGATAGTTTTGTTGGTGGATTGCACCAGCCCATTGGTCTGAGGATGGGCTACTAAAGTGAACCTGAGGTCGATTCCCAAACCTTCACAGAAGTCTTTGAATCGGGCATTTTCAAACTGCTTGCCCAGGTCGACTACAATGATGAGGAGTGTCCCGAATCTACAGACCACATTGGTTTTGATGAACTTGGTCGTATTCTTTTCTGATATTCAGGAGAGAGGCCCTGCCTCGACCCATCTTGTGAAATAATCGATAGCCATGATAGCATATTTAGCTTGCCTAGGGGCGGTGGGGAGTGGTCCAATTAGATCGATCCCTCACATGGCAAGGGGTAGGGTAAAGTGAGAGATGACAGTCGCTCTGGTGGTAGGTGGTTCAAGTTCGAAGTCTTTTGACATGGTACGTAAGATCATACAAAGATTTTTGCGTCCTGGTGGATGGTGGCCAGTAGTACCCCATACGAAGCACTTGATACGCTAAAGCTTCTCCACCGATGTGGTTCCCGCAGTCCCCAGAGTGAACCTCTCTTAATGCCCATTTAGCATCATCAGGATGTAAACAACGAAGTAAGGGGAGAGATCTAGCCCTTCCTTGGGCTTGACTGGGCTCCTCGGGAAGCTTTCTCTCTTGGAGGTAGGCAACGACCGGGTCCATCCAGCAAGGCTGACTATCCAGGGAGCAGATTTCCTTACTTACGGCTATGCTTGGTTGGGAGATTACTTGGAGGGGAACTCCCCGTGGTAAGGATTGGCCTCCATTTGCAGCTATCTTAGCTAGAACATCCGCACGGTGGTTTTGGTGTCGAGGCACCTGATCAATCTTGAATCCTTTAAATTTATTTTTAAGCGACTGAGCTAGCTTTAGGTAAGCGGCCATTTTATCTCCTTTTGCCTGGTACACCCCAGATACCTGATTGACTACAAGTAATGAGTTGCTCTTGATTTGCAGGTAGTCGGCCTCTAGTTCGATGGCTGCCTTCATCCCAGCTAGTAAGGCTTCGTATTCTGCTTCATTATTGGTGGCTTTAAACTCGAACCTGAAGTAGTGACAAAATTCAGTCCCCTATGGGTCTACTAAAACTACGCCAGCTCCTCCCCCAGCTTGCCCAGATGCTCCATCTCTATAGAGGGTCCAGACTTGCAATCTTTTGGCCAATTATCGATCTCGAAAAATCTTCCCATGGACCATGTTTGATGCTGCGGGAGTCGCTTGGCCTGGGAGAGCTAAAAATTCTGTAACGAAGTCCGCCAAAGCTTGCGCTTTAATCGTGGTCCTAGGCTTGTATTTTATGTCGAACTGAGTGAGATCTAGGGCCCATAAGACTAGCCTCCCGGATACGTTCGGTCTTTGTAAGAATTGGCGGAGAGGTTGGTCTGTCACCACTGCTATTGAATCAGCTTGAAAATAGGGACGGAGCTCCCTCACCGAGGTCACCGGTGCGAAAGCGAGCTTCTCCAGGAGAATATAATTTTTTTTCGACTTTGTTAGAGCATGACTCACGTAGTATATGGGCCTTTGAATCCCCTCGACACACTCTTTGGCCAAAGCTCCGCTTACTGCAGTTTCTGAGACGGCCATGTAGATTTGCAGCTCCTCTCCGGGAACCGACTTGACTAACAATGGTGGGCTTATTAGGTATTTCTTTAAGGCTTGAAAAGCTTGCTCGCTCTCCGGGCTCCATTTCATGTTTTTCCCTTGCTTGATGGCTTTGAAGAATGGGAGGCATTTATTGGTGGAGCGAGAGATAAACCTGTTGAGTGCTGATACACGCCCAGTCAAAACTTGTTCCTGTTTCAGTGATGTGGGGGACTCCAGGTCGACGATAGCTTTGATTTTTCATTGGTTGGCCTCTATACCTCTCTCATGAACCATGAAACCTAGAAACTTCCCCGCTGTTACCTCGAAAGAGCATTTGGAGGGGTTCAACCGCATCTGGTTTCCTCTTAGGATTAGAAAAGTCTTGTGAAGGTCTTCCTGATGTCCTTCTGCAGTTGGTGATTTTGTGATCATATCGTCGATGTATACCTCCATCGTCCTTCCGATCTCGGATCTGAACAGCTTGTTAACCAGCCGCTGGTATGTAGCCCTTGCATTCTTCAAGCCAAACGGCATCACCTTGTAGTAGTACAGGCCCTGCCCAGTAATGAAGCTGGTCTTATCTTGGTCAGCTGGGTGCACTTTAATCTAGTTATACCCTGAGAAAGTGTCCATGAAACTAAGAAGTTTATTTCTGAACGTGGTGTCTACCAGCTGACCGATCTTTGGTAGAGGAAAGCTGTCTTTTAGACATGCCCGGTTGAAGTCGGTGTTGTCGACACACATACGCCATTTCCTATTAACCTTCGTGACCATGACCACGTTGGCGATCCACTCGGGATAGCGCACTTCTCTGATAAAACCTACCTTGATCAATTTGTTTACCTCTTCCTACACTGCAGCGTTCCTCTCAGCGTTAAAGTAACGCCTCTTCTGTTTGACGGGATTGACTGTTGGATCCACCGCTAATCGATGGGCGACCAGTGATACCAGGATCCCGGGCATCTCATCGTGGCTCCAAGCGAAGATGTCGTTGAATTCTATGAGAAGCCCAATCAAGCCTTCTTTCACTTCCGGTTCGAGGGTAGCTCCGACCTTGACGACCTTGGAAGAATTGTCATTTCTGATGAGTATCTCCTCTAGTCTATCTACGGGTTGCCCACTGGCCCATTCCTTGCCCTGTTCTTTCCCATAAGGCAATATGGGATCGCTTTTTGGATGCTGCGCGGGCTTCATATCTTCTTGGGTTATCCCGGGTGACTCTATGTCCTGGATCGTTACAACCTATATGAACTATTTTGCTAAAGCTGTGGGATTGGCGGACACTGCGTAGCACTTCCTAGCTACTTGCTGGTCTCCACGTACCTCTCCTACCTTGGTTCCGACTGGGAACTTCAGGACATTGTGGTATATAGACAAGACTTCTTTCAATGAGGACAGGAATGGTCTTCCTAAGATAGCATTGTAGGCTAACGGGGTGTCGACCACAACGAAATCCGTCATAATGTGTTGTTGGAGAGGTGAGGTTCCAACGATCACTATGAGGATATTTGCTCCCACTGGTATGATCGAATCCCCCGTGAATCAATAGCTCGGGGTCATGCAACTGTTGTAACACCATTTCCTCAGATTCATTTTTTCCAAGGTATCCTTGAAGAGGATATCTACACTGCTGCCCGTATCAACGAGCAAGCGATGGACCATGCAGTTGGCAATCTGTATCATGATCACCATGGGATCATCATGAGGTTGCATGGTAATGAAGACATTTGCTTCAGTGAAAAAGATCTGCGTTGATTGGGAGGGTTCCATCGGTCTTTGGCTGACCTTGAAGATATCCCGACCTTCTTCCAGACGGGGAATCTTCCTTGCATGGTTTTTTCTAGAGTTGTTGGAGGTGCCAGCCAGTGTGGGCCCTCCGCTGATAGTGTGTATTACCTGGATTTGCTGTATTAAATCAGCTTGTTCCCCCTTTCTCTTCTCAGCATGCTCACGAATCTCGGCTTGTACCTCTCTTCCAGTTTGAATGTTATGTTTGACCTGCTGTAAAAATTCAATCAAACATCCTCCCCTTATCAAGGCTTCGATCTGGTTGCATAGGTTATAACATTTGGAAGTATTGTGACCCACGTCCTCGTGGAAGTCGCAATATTTGTACTGGTTCCTTCTGTTGACTGGGGCTTTCATGGGTGCGGCTTCTGGAGTAGCCCCCTGTCGCATATAGCAAGGTAGATTGTTTCTCGGAAAGCGTTCAAGGGGGTGTAGTAATTATACCCTTTCTCTTCTCGCATTATAGGGGCTACTGTCCTAGAAAGAGGCAAAGCTCGTAGAGGGATTCGTCTTGCTGAATATCTTTCTTGCCTGAGCTGAGCAACGGGGAAACAATATGTTAATCTATTAGGAGGTTTGTTCTGATTTTTCTAAGCTGGCTCAGATTTGGGAGCTTCTTTTTTCTGACGCTTTGCCGTTCTCATATCGTCGTGTTCCATCTTGACTTTGAGTTGTTCATCGATCTCGATCTGCTCAAAAGCCTGGTCATAGGCCTCCTGGTAAGTCTCTAGAGGTCTCTTGGCGAAGGAACGGAAAAGCTTTCCTGCCCACAGGTTCCGCCTGAAATTGGTGAGAGTCTCTTTTTTGGTAAAGACTCCGATTTGTATGACTTCTTTTTGAAAAATGTTCCACGTACGATCGAAGTGTTTCACCTCACTCTTGAATCACATATTGGAGGTGTATGGGATCTTTTGGACGAGGTTTGACTCCTTGGAATTGCGAGCAAAAATCTGTCGATAACTTTGTGAAAGAACCCACGCTACCAGCATGCAGCTTCCTGAACCAAGTTTTCACGTAGTCGGTTAGGGTCATTGGGAACATCATACACATAGCTGCCCTGGTGGTATTCTAGACCTCCATCTGTTGGACGAAGCTCTCCAGGTGACTGAAAGGGTCTTCCGTTTGGGAGAACTTATCTGTTGGCATTTTAAATTTTGGTGGGAGCTCCGCTTCCCGGATCCTCCTAGTGAAGGGAGCGTTCATCTTGCTTAATGGATCCTTCTTATCCTCCTTATTCTTTCTCTTTCTTATCTGCTGGACATCCTTCTGTAGTTTTGCTAGTTGATCCCTCAGTCGCTTGTTCCCGGGTTTCTTTGAATTGACCTCGGATTCTTCGTTGTCAGATTCCTTCGATGAACTAGTAACCTCGACCAGATCCCCTTCATGAGCAGGATCTACTTGGGAGGTTTGTCAGATTCCTTCCTCCTGGGTCTAGGTTTCCTTTCTTGATGCTGCCGGGTGAGGTGCCTCTCGTTGCTCCCGGGTTAGAGCATCTGCTGCAGACTTAACTCGCCTGGGCTGATATTGTGATGGTCTTCTCAGAACTTGGAGAATGGGTCCGAGCCTATCCATGATCGAAGGTTGGGGCCCAGTCTTATCGCGAGCTGGCTTTGGAGGAGGAGGTCCCAGGCAGTCGAAAACATGTTGCCTGGTCCCTAGCCTCCTCGGCTCTTCCTGATCATTCGGGTTTGTTGGTTGGACTGTGATGCCTTTAGCGAGCAGACAGAGGCGAATGGTTTCCACGAAGGCTGCCGCTTGTTGGTCGAGCGCGGCCTGGCTTATCATAGGGTGGCCAGAAGTCCGCGCATTAGTCGTCTGGATCGGAGCTTGACTGCGATGTCCAGACTTCTTCCCCCTCCTTGGGGCCTTTCGCGTTGGTATCACCGAAGGCTATTCCGAAACCCTGGGCTGTCCTTGGGAGGAGCGGAGCTTCATGGTTCTTGTAAAACAATAAAAATGCAATCGGTTTATTTGATTAACTGGGTGTGGGAGTTCCCACAGACGGCGCCAGAAAGAGTGAACTGAAAATTTGCTCGTGGTAAGAAATCTTAATTAACACCCTCAACACCACTACCACGGAGGTGGTGGCCGAGGTCGAATATATTCTGAACAATGCTTGTTCAAATGACAAAAAATACTAATATTAATGCTATCAAAAAGGAATGAAAATCCTTTTTATTAGCAGTGGTATATCATATACAAATGTCTCTCAAATACTCTCCATTTTTCTGAGGTGTAGTAGGGTTGTCGTCGCGTATTGGTCGAAAAGTAGTCCTCTTTTTTCTCTCTTTCTTTTCTATTTATACATAGTTTTGGTAGGTTAAACCAACTGATTTTCCCCTTGATTTTCTCAATCTCTTACCTCCTTATCGGGCAGGATTTCTCATTTAAATGTCATTGACTTTGTGTTAATAACCAAGTTAAGAGTATCTTGGTGGAGATCAGTTTGTTTCCTCTTTAGATTCTATTACTTGTTCTACACGTACGTAATGTTTCTCGATATGAACCAGTGTATCTTTGTATTTTCATAGCATAATTCCTTACACGGGTCATTGAATATGGTCTCGTACAGCGCAGATCAGTATCTCGGCTTTGGTATCCAGGAGCTTAGTCTAGCCAGGAGCTTGGGTCTGACCTCTCTTGATCTCTTTCAGCTTGATGTGGTCCCCTGTGAACATTCTTCTGTGGCAGCGGGGTTTGAACGAGCTTCAGAGAGGTTGTGAGGTAGTCTCGACCTCGGGGAGCTTCCTTATTTCTACTTCGGTGACGCGGGCTTGATTTGATCTCCTAGGGCTCTATTCCGGGTGTTTCTGGAGCCCACATTCATTTTTGTGAGGGGTAAAGTATCTCGGTTTCGGGGAAACGTGGTCCCTTGGTGGATAACCTCGGGCCTGGAGTCAGACTAGGAGGGTGGAAAATTTCCCTTTGGTCCCTAACCAAATTCGGTTATTAACAATATTTTTCTAAGAGATTTATCAGATCCACCTTTACCTCTGCCTTCAATGTTGAACCTATCTTGACTGCCTTGGAAGGATCGTCCTTCCTGATAGGTATCTCTTCTAACTCTTCTACAGGATGGCCACTGGCCCATCCCTTCTCTTCCTCCTCCTTGATCTCTATATCGGGGAGTTCTGGCATGGATCCCTTTTCAACTGAGTTCGTTTCGCCTTCAAAATCTTCCTATGAGAACTGTTGACCTTAATTAATGGTTATCTGCATGCACTGCATGGCTAGTGCTGCTGGGTTGGTAGATACTGCATAACACTTGCGTGCAGCTTGCTGATCCCCTCATACTTCTCCCACCTTGTCTCTTATTGGGAATTTTAGGACATTATGGTATATTGACAGGACCCCTTTGAGGGCAGACAGGTAGGGTCTTCCTAGGATGGCATTGTAGGCGGACAGGTGTCTACTACAACGAAGTTTGTCATCCGGTTCTGCTGGAGTGGCACTGTTCCTACTATCACTGGTAGGATCATAGATCCGGTGGGAATCAGCGAGTCTCTTGTGAACCCGTATAATGGGGTAGTGCAACGGTTGTAACAAGTTCTCTTTAGGTTGAATTGCTCCAAAACACTCTTAAAGAGAATAATATCAACGCTGCTTCCTATGTCAATCAAGACACGATGGACCAAGTTGTTGGCTATTTGTATAGTGATGACCATGGGATCATCATGGGGCTGCACGGTGTTGTATACGTCCTCTTCTATGAAGATGATTTGTGCAGCAGGAGGAGACCAAGGTGATCATCTAGTAACCTTGAAAACACTCTGGCCTTCTACTCTGGAACTTTCCTGGCATGGTTCTTTCGAGCATTGTTGGAGGTTCCTGCCAAGGTGGGCCCTCACTAATGGTGTTAACAATATGGATCTGCTCTATCTGATCCTTCCCTTTTGCTTTCCTTCCTTCTTCATGCGCTTTAATATCTGTCTACACCTCATTTCCGGTGCGTATGTTGTCGCGTACTTGTTGGAGGAATTCCTCGAAGCAACCTCCCCTAACCAGGGCTTCAATCTGGTTCCTCAGACTATAGCATTTCGAGGTATTATGACCTACATCCTCGTAGAAGTCAAAATACTTGTAGCGGTTCCGCTGATCGATTGGTGCCTTTATTTGACCCAGCTTATTGAGCAGTCCTTTAACGTGGATAGTGAGGTAAATAGTCTCGCGAGATGCGTTCAAGGGGGTGTAGTGGGAGTACCCCATTTCCTCTCTATCTACCCGCGCTACCTCCTTGGGTGGAGGTATAGCTCTAGGCGGAGTCCGCCTAACTCGGTATTGGTTCCGTGGAGGCTGATAAGGTGGCGATGGATATGTAGATTTATTGGGAGGTTTGTTCTGATTTTTCTGAACTGATGCAGGCTTGGGCGTTTCCTTCTTTTGGCGCTTGGCAGTTCTCATATCATCGTGCTCCATCTTAACTCGGAGCTATTCATCTATTTCAACCTGCTCTAGAGCTCTATAATACGCCTCCTGGTAAGTCTCTGAAGGATGCTTGGCGAAGGATCTAAACAGCCTGCCTGCCTGCCCATAAATTTCTTCTAAAGTTGGCCAAGGTTTCCTTCTCCACGAAAACCCCTATCTGGATTACTTATTTGTGGAATCTCTCCACGTAGGCTCTGAGCGATTCTCCCCGCTCTTGGATCATGTATTGGAGGTGAATAGGGTCCTTGGGGTGAGGTTTGATGCCCCGAAACTGGGCACAGAAGTCAGTAGTCAACTTAGTGAATGTGGCAACGCTCCCCGCTGGTAGCTTCCTGAACCATGTCTTGTCGTAGTCTGTTAGCGTGGTTGGGAACATTCTGCACATGGCAGCCTTGGTAGTATTCTGGACGTTCATCTGGTGAACAAAACTTTCTACATGGCTCAGGGGATCCTCGGTTCCAGAATATTAGTCGATTGGCATTTTGAATTTAGGAGGTAGTTCTGCCTCCTTGATCCTCCTAGGGAAGGGAGCATTCATCTTTCCAAAGGGTCTTTCTGGTTTTCCCAGTCGCCATTCTGGCAACCTGGTCACGGAGACATTTGTTGCCATCATTTCCAGATTCCACTTCAGAATCTCTGTCGTCAGGCCCTTCAGATGTCGTAGAAGCTTCATCCTGATTCTCTCCCTATAGAGGGTTTTCTCCGGCGCCCCTGTTGTTATCTCCTACCAATGAACGAGGGCGTCCCCTAGTCGCTTCCTGTTGAGGCTGTTGATGGGAAGATTTTTGCGGTTAGAAAACCGTCCGTAAAACAATTTATAAAACCTATGCGATGCGTTCAAAAGTAGAAATACAAGTAAAGAGGTAAGCACGGGTGTCGTCCACTGAGATCGGGGTAGCGGCGATAAGATTAGGGTTAATATAACTAGTATGCATAAAAGTAAAGTGATGGTGAATGAAAATACAATATAAACTCAACTATGAAAGCAAATAAAATGGGATGACAATGGAGTGATGAATGAATGATGATGGAACTACGGAGTTGATGGACTCATAAGTGAATATTGGGGCAATTGCAACAAACTCTCAATTAAGCACGTTTTGACAAATTTAACCAACCTAGTGTATAGTGTTGCTATATATCTCTAGCAAAAGGTAAACCTAGGGTGTATAGCGAAGACCTCCTACTAGCGATTAATCACTTCTAAGCAACCAACAATGGCTAGTTACTCAATCGGGACATTTTCCATGAATGCTCATCTATCTAGCTATGGCCCAACCTATTACTAATGTAGCCATCCTAGGGTGCATAGTGATGGCTTCCAATTCCCTCACAAGTGGCCTACCTAGGATGTATAGTGAAGGCCACCCGTTTGAGATTCGATGAGGTTCAAGGTTATAAACTGAATTCCACTTGAAGGTTAGTTCTCGTAAAATCACTAAAGTAGCCAACCTAGAGTGTATAATGGAGGCTTCTAATTCTCTCACAAGTGGCTAACCTAGAGTGTATAGTGAAAGCCACTAATTCAAGATTAGATTAAGGGCATGGTTGTAGAGCCGGATTTCCGAAAATCCTTCCATTCAATGGAGCATTAGATAACCTAATTGCCTACTCAAGTAATCTAAATCAATCATGCAAAGAGGGTGTATCCAAGCAATTCAATAATGGAAATCAATTTAAGCAATGGAATAAAACATAGAGATAGAATAAATATCACACATAGAGTTTATTTACAAAGCCCAAATATTCATCAAACAAATAACATCAACCCCACAGTGGGGTATTTTAGCTACTCATGTTCTATTACAAACCAATAAACTAAGAGAGAGTGTAAAGAGAAAACCCTTGACGATTGATCTCCTTCCTTGAAGCTTGAATCCAAGTCTCCTAGTTGCCTTTAATTGAGTAGAGATGGTTTGGATGAGAGGGAGATGTGTTTCTAGCTTAGACTACAAGTGTTGGGAGGTGTGGCAGTTGTTTGGTTCATTCCCATGCTTTTCTATTTATAGGGGATGGAAAAATAGTCACTTAAGCTTGAAAACAGAAGCTGTCGCGCGCAGAGTGCGGGTGGAGTGCAGGTGTAGTGCGGGTGGAGTGCGGTTGGCTGAACCGCACTTTAATGAATCCAACTCTGTCTTGACCCGCACTTGACCCGCACTTGACCTGCACTTTATCTGTCAGGTACGAATCAGCTTCTCTGGTTTTGGCAACAGTGCGGGTGGAGTGCGGTTGGATGACCCGCACTCTACCTGCACTTTAACGTCAGGTGCAAATCCAACTCTCTGTCTTGAGCAACAGTTCATGTGGAGTGCGGTTGGATTACCCGCACTTGACCAGCACTTTATCTTTCCTTCATGATTCAGGTCCCGGCTGTGGGAAGGAGTGCGGTTGCAACCCGCACTGTAGAGCTGCTTATGATCCTTTGTCTTTCCTTTTGCCCAGTTTCTGCCGGAACTACCGCAATTAGCTTCTAACACCAGAATTACATATATTGCCTACAATTAGCACCAACGAGCCTATTAGACATAAAATATATAGAAAATAGACACAAGAACGAGACAAAGGAATAAGAATGAGGGCCGAAATATACAACAATTTAGGCACGATCAACTGTCTAGAAAAAGCTTCTGGTTGGACCAGGTGGTGACGCTCTCTCGGCGGGAGATCGATGGCAGATCTCGCGCCCCGGGTTTGATAAACTGTAGGCTACCCTGGAACCGAAGGCATGGGCCCAAGCCTGTCTTGGACTGATGGTACTAGGGGCATGGGCCGGAGCCTATCATGAATTGGTATGGGAGGTGGTGGTCCCTACCTATCGAAGGGGGGTACCCTGGTACCTTGCTGATTGGCATCTCCTCGGGGATCTGGAACCGTGGGCTGACTTGTACTTCCTTCAGCGACCATTCGAAGGTGAATGCTCTCTATAAAGGCCGCGACCTGCTGGTCTAGATTGATTGGTCCAACTGCCGGGGTAGTAGGTACTGGGAGGGTAACCCGCGCGGTAGTTGATGGCTTCGAGGCAGGTTTTTGACCTTTTCCCCCCTTCTTCGGCTTCTGACCCTTTTGGGTTGAAGAGTTTGATTGGTGTCCCGACGGATCAGGATGATCTTGAGAGGATCTGAGCTTCATTTTGATGGTATAGCAAGAAAACGAGGCACACTGGCTTTCTTTGAGGGTGTGGTGTTTCCCACAGACGGCGCCAAAAAGTTTTAACGGAAAAAAACACTCGGGGAGTGAAATTTTGGTTAGCACCCTCGCCCACTACCGGTAGCAGTAGCCGGATAGGTACCTTCGGTACCGGCGTCCCTTTCTATAATCGAAGGCAAGAAATAATATGATGGAGAAGAAACAAAAGGTACCGGGAAATATAGAAGGAAACTGTTTTATTAAATAACACTATAACAAAGTTACAAAGCATACACACTTCTCTCGTTTCTCTCTCTTTTACACATGGTGGTGGTGGAGAAAGCATTTATGTTGATAAGTGGATATGTTCCTCCATTGATCGTCAATGAACTCTCACTGGTTTCGAAGAATTTAGGAGGAAATTCTATCGGAAATAAATCTCTTTGTATTAGGTGATAAAAAACACTCGAATGTCCAGCCCCCTCTCCTTTGCCCTTCAAAATCTTATATATTGTTCTCCCAGGAATCCCTTCAAAATCTGGTCATATTAATGAGGATTATTGAGAGTCTTATTTTAGGCATTGATAGGCATTGTGTGGGGCTGAAGTCGCAGGATATGATCCCGTTAATCACTGTCGAATTCAAGTTCTGATTTGGCTGATCATTCGGTCACATTAATGGCGCTTTATTTTGGCAATGGAGTCAACTTTCCTTCTTCTTGGAGCTTGGAGGAACATTCTGATTCTAAATTTTGGCGGAATGTGGTACTGGTACATCATTTCGATCCCACTGGTATGGAACTTGTTTCGCATCTTGCTGGAATGGTGCTTATGTCTTCACGATCATCTTCGTATTGCTTGGCAGGTGAGGTACTTGCCTTGGAGAGGCCCCAAATAGACGCACTAGGTACAGGTGGAAGTCGAGGCAGTACCAAGGCGGGTATCGAGGTACCAAGTGCCCAGATTGTCGAGGTGCTCGCTGGGTTCTGGGCGTGCAAGTTATCACCGTACTGGTCTTAGGTTGGTATTAAGAGCTTTAGTAGGGCGAGGTACATGCCTTTGTTAGCTCGTGGAGCTGATGTCCTATCTAAATAGATAAGTAATCATGGTCCCGGCCTCGTTAACTATCGGCTCCATCTAGGTAGTGGTACCGATCTCACTGGTTACCTGGAATATCTGGAAGAATCTTCCTAGGTAGGTCCTTGTTGAAAAATTCTCCTTTGGTCCCTTACCAGAAAACCATGTTAACAGCAAACAATCATAAGGTCAAAAGACTATAAGAAAAGAAGAATTGTCCGTACATCTGGATATGTATGAGGTAGACACAATTGTTTAGTTAGTCTTAAATAATATTCACAAATTAAGATAAAGGTTGGGCGCCTTTATCTTGTTAAAGTTGTAGATTCTTTTACTAGCATTTGAGTCGGATCAAATGTGTTATGATAAGTCTAAAATCATCAAAGTGTGGTGCCTTTGGGCAAAAGAATCTAGCGCACTGGGTGCATTGAATATGATTATAGCGAAATACTTTATCCAGAACCGTCAATGGATAAAAGTTTTCACTTGAAGACAATCAGAGAGTGTATCTCAATCCTGAGATAAATGATGAACTTATGGTTGCAAGTGTTATCTTTTGATCTATCAATGAGTATGATTATATAGAATAGTCTATCCTCGATAGTTTGGTGGTATTCACTTGTTAATCGATGAAGGACTGCATTTATAGAGATGGACATCGTGGCTCCATTTATTAAATGAGAGTAGAATATCATCATATGGATGTTTTGAGGTATTGGATATTAAATATTAACGTTAAGTTTTTAATAATGTCTATTGAAATATGGCTTCTGGACAAGTCAAAATATCCAAGTTCAAAATGTGGTCATATTGGTAAATATTCATCCACAAATATAATCAATAAATTCAATGTGCAAATATCCACAAAATATAACATTCTAACCAAACTATCCCAACATCACAATTTATTGAATTTAAACAACATAAAACATAAAACTAACTACATGCATCAAAATCATTCAATGGGATGCATTCATGGAGAGGCTAGGGTCCTCTAGGGGTGGTTTGACCAAGTTAGGAAATTCCCTATTTTTCACTACCCAAATAAATTTAGGTGACTTCATTATCTTTTCCCTTTTCATGTTTCTATATAAGTGCACTTGGTCTTTCCTTACCCATATTTTCTTGACCCTAGGTCGACTCCACCTATTCCTAGTACCTTTAGTTTTCCAATGTTGATTTGGCTTGTAATTTTTAGCCTTAAAATGCTCTATCCTAGAACATGCATAGCAAAAGATATTAGAGTTAAAGGAACTCCCCTTTGATACGTGGGCTTGAGGACGTTTGATTTGTTTCACTTGTAACGCCTTGACCTCCTCCTCCTTTTTGGTTAGTGCTACCTTTGCTTCCGCTAAGGCATTGGCTTTTTGATCAACCTCCATTTGCATCTTCATTGACTTGTGAGCTGCCTCATCTTCAAAATCTTTTGATAGCCTCACTAAGTTCTCCAAATCCTTCGATGCGGTACTCTTTTTGGCTTTAAATCTCTCAATCCATTCTTCCAATTCTTTGTTCTTGTAGGAGACTTCAGCATTTGTCTTCTTGAGAGTACCATTCTCAACCTTGAGCATCTTCACTTCAAATAATAGTTTCTTGTTCAACTCTTGGAGATTACTCGCCTTTTCCATTCCCAAGGCTTCTCTCTCTTGAAGTGTTTCATTCTCTTCCTTCAACACACCCCTTTCCAACACTAGCTCTGTACTCAAGCTCATAAGCTCTTGGTTCATTTTAATCATTCTGTCCATCTCGTCCATTCTCTTGCTTCGTTCCACTTCAAATTCTATTCGGAGCTTATACATGTCTTCTTTTGAGAAATTGGAGGAATCCACCGGTTTTGTTGCTTTAACTTGGAAACAACTCTGATTTACCGGGGTGGACTGCTGGGCGGATTCGAGCATTTGGGTGGTTTTCTCTTCTATGAAGGCTTGAGTCTCTTGTTGAAAAGCTATCATCTGCTCAGTCTCCCGTACATGATTCTTCATGAAATTCCTTAATTGCTCTTCAACGGAATTTGACTAGAATGATGAGATGTAGGCATTCTTGTTAGGCTCGTAGCTTGACCCTGAATTTTGCCAAAAGGAATCCATAGAATCCTGAAACAAACAAAATACAAAAACTACCAAAGCAATAAAAAGAAACTAACAAAACTAAAAACAACTAATAAACTAATAGTATTAAAACTAATCTAATCACTACTATGCACACCGATCCCCGGCAGCGGCGCCATTTGATGAGAAGGTTTTTGCCGTCAGAAAACTGTCGGTCAAAACAATTTATAAAACCTATGCGATGCGTTCACAAGTATATATACAAGTAAAGTGGTAAGCACGGGTGTCGTCCACTGAGATCGGGGTAACGGTGATAAGATTAGGATTAATATAACTAGTATGCATAAAAGTAAAAGTGATGGTGAATAAAAATACAATATAAACTAAACTATGAAAGCAAATAAAATGGGATGACAATAGAGTGATGAATGAATGATGATGGAACTACGGAGTTGATGGACTTGTAAGTGAATATTCAACAAACTCTCAATTAAGCATGTTTTGACAAATGTAACCAACCTAGGGTGTATAGTTTTGGTATATATCTCTAGCAAGTGGTCAACCTAGGTTGTATAGCGAAGACCTCCTACTAGCGATTAATCCCTCCTAAGCAACCAACAATGGCTAGTTACTCAATTGGGACTTGTTCCATGAATGCTCATCTATCTAGCTATGGCTCAACCTATTACTAATGTCGCCATCCTAGGATGTATAGTGATGGCTTCCGATTCCCTCACAAGTGGCCGACCTAGGATGTATAGTGAAGACCACCCGTTTGAGATTGGTTGAGGCTTTAGGTTATCAACCGAATTCTACTCGAAGGTTAGTTCTCGTAGAATCACTAAAGTAGCCAACCTAGGGTGTATAGTGGAGGCTTCTAATTCTCTCACAAGTGGCTAACCTAGAGTGTATAGTGAAAGCCACTAATTCAAGATTAGATTAAGGACATGGTTGTAGAGCCGGATTTCCGAAAATCCTTCAATTCAATGGAGCATTAGATAACCTAATTGCCTACTCAAGTAATCCAAATCAATCATGCAAAGAGGGTGTATCCAAGCAAATCAATAATGGAAATCAATTCAAGCAATGGAATAAAAGATAGAGATAGAATAAATATAACACGTAGAGTTTATTTACAAAGCCCAAATATCCATCAAACAAATAACATCAACCCCCATAGTGGGGTATTTTAGCTACTCATGTTCTATTACAAACAAATAAACTAAGAGAGAGTGTAGAGAGAACCCTTGAAGATTGATCTCCTTCCTTGAAGCTTGAATCCAAGTCTCCTAGTTGCCTTTGATTGAGTAGAGATGGTTTGGATGAGAGGGAGATGTTTTACTAGCTTAGAATACAAGTGTTGGGAGATATGGTAGCCCTTTGGTTCGTTCCCATCCTTTTCTATTTATAGAGGATGGAAAAATAGGTCACTTAAGCTTGAAATTAGAAACTGTCGCGCGCATAGTGCGGGTGGAGTGCAGGTGAATTACCCGCACTGTACTCGCACTGTAAATGTTTTCTTCATCTTCAGTTCTCTGATCTGGGCAACAGTGCGGGTGGAGTGCGGTTGAATTACCCGCACTTTACCCGCACTTTACTCGCACTGTACTCGCACTCTGGTGTCAGGTGTAAATCCACTCCTCTGTCTTGAGGAACAGTGCGGGTGGAGTGCGGTTGGATTACCCGCACTTTACCCGCACTTTATCTGTCAGGTACGAATCAGCTCCTCTATCTTGAGCAACAGTGCGGGTGGAGTGCGTTTGGATTACCCGTACTTTACCCGCACTTTATCTGTCAGGTACGAATCAGCTCCTCTGTCTTGAGCAATAGTGCGGGTGAAGTGCGGTTGGATGACCCGCACTTAACCCGCACTTTATTGTTTCCTTCATGATTCAGGTCCTGGCTGTGGGAAGGAGTGCGGTTGCGACCGCACTTGACCCGCACTGTAGAGCTGGTTATGATCCTTTGTCTTTCCTTTTGCCATTTTTCTACTGGAACCACTACAACTAGCTTCTAACACCAGAATTACATCTATTGCTGCAATTAGAACCAAAGAGCCTATTAGACATAAAAGACATAAAATATATAGAAAATACACTCAAGAATGAGACAAAAGAATAGGAATGAGGGCCGAAATATACAACAATTTAGGCACGATCACGGAGCTGATGTTCTATCTAGATAGATAGGTAATCGAGGTCCCGACCTCATCATGTATCAGCTCCATCTAGGTAGTGGTACCGATCTCGCTGGTTACCTTGAATATTTGGATGAATCTTCCTAGGTAGGTCCTTATTGAAAAATTGTCCTTTGGTCTATTGCTAGAAAACCCTGTTAACAGAAGTCCCCTCTGACTTGAAAACCGGTATCAGGTTGGGGTAAGAGTCAAGATGGATAGCACTTAGATAATTTTTTCGCAACCATTTTGCAGGAGGGAATCTTCTCTTTGCACGCTGATTTGAATGAGTCTTCCACGTGGTTGACCGGGGTAGGCCAAATTCAAAAAAGGAAAATTTTTTGGGGGCATGCGTTTCTCAATATTGTTCCATCCACGTCGCTGATTTTCCTGCGACATTGATTACCTTCTCTGCCCGTTACAAGTAACTATCTCTATATAAACCCAGATTCTTCATATTATGTTCACTTAAGCAAAATTTCCCGAAGAAGAATTTCAAGAAAAACCTAGCTTCAATCTTCAAACTTTCTCTTTTTTGAGAAACTAAACTCTGAGCCTGTTATCATGTCTTCACCTGATGGCGATAGTATCAAACAATTGTTCGATGACGATGCGGTGGCCAGCGGGAGCCTCGCCCCTAGAAAAAGGGCACGCGTCGATAGTGGCAATTGGGACGGCGTTACCTTTCAACGTCGGCATTCCAACCGGAACGTTACAATCGGGACGGGCTTTTCAAACAATCCCGATGCTCAGGTTGATGTCGACCGGGAGTTGAGTGGAGATTTTGAAGCTACCATCTAGGTAGGTAGAGACCGGGCCGGTGAAGTCACAAACACCGTAGTGAGTGTACTCGCCCTTCCTTACGAGTATAGTTGCATTCCCGACTCGACTAGCTCCTTGGATACTATGGGGCACTTGCGAAGGGATTTTAAGATCCCTAAGGATATCTCGATTGTAATTCCCCCACCTGGGTATGATGTGTATACTATCAATCCAGGTGAACTCCCGATTCATACGGCGGCCTTCGACAACGGAGTCAGGCTACCTCTCCACCCTACCTTGCGTAGGGCGATGTATGTCTTGTAGCTCGTTCCTCTTCAGCTGACACCAAGGTTTTGGAGGTACCTGGTGGGGTTCTTGGTATTATGGAGAGAATAGTATGAGAGAGACAACATCGATCGGGAACCAGGACCGGACGAGCTCAGATACATGTTCCAGATCGCTGCCAATGCCCTGGGTCCAAAGGGGCAGTACTATGCTCGGGTAAAGAACAACTTGAAATTTATGGTACCAGGGGCCACGAAGAAAGATACCTCCTGGAGGGAGGAATGGGTCATCCTCAAGGGTGAATGGGGCAGCTCAGTTCATATTGGAGGAACTGAATTCCTGGTTCCTACTTGTTATAGTGGGAAGCCCACGTTGGAGAAGGGTAAGCTCTCCGATGAATCGGGGAAGATTTTGAAGGCCATCATGGTCCAGAATTACATCAACATGGAATATCCTATCATAGAGGCCTTTAAAGAAAAGAGGGTAGATCGTTACCTCCACATTTTCGGTGCTCTCCCAAGTAACGGAATCTCTGACTTTGCTTCTACTATACTGCTTCATTGATTCTGTAGATATTAACTCTAGCTATCTTTACAGTTTCGGCAGTATCTCCATCTGTTCCTGAGGTGGAGCTCAACCAAGCTGGTTGTACCATTGATTCCCCTCCAATTTCCCCTGTCAGGCTTCCAACTAGTTCTTGTCTTGATGCAGGGGTTTGCATATCTGCTGGATCTGGTAAGACCCCGTCGGGGTATCCGGATCACAGGCTCCCCCTCCTCCTATCTCAGCTATGTCGTTGGAGGCTTTTACATCCAGAATGGGGAGGTACCGAGGTACTCCTCGTCGGGTCCAGGATACATCACCCATCGAGCTAGTTAATGTTACAGTTGTTACTGATGCTGATGCTTCAACCCCCTCTGCCTCCCCCGTTACGGCTACCGATCGCTCTAACTCGGTCGATAAGAGTTTTGAACCTGTCATGGCCAGCCGGGGGGGACCTCGGGATAGGCCGCGATTGAGGTCGAAGGATAGCAGCGAGGATGAAGTCTTGGCCCATTTTGTTGCATCCTGCCCAGACAGGAGCTTGGATGTCGTGACAGCCATGCCCACTGAGCTTCTAATTAGAAGGGGATCAGCTCTTCTGGCTGAGGTAAGCTGTCCCATTTTGGTCTTCTATCCCGGTTAAGTATTGGAGATATCCTGACTAATGCCTTGTTCTTGGCAAGCGTTTAAGTTTAATGTGGCACTAAATCAGCAGGTCGGCTTCTTCTTGGAGCAAGTTAGAGGTGCTACTACCGAGTTGGAGAGGTTCAGGGAGGAGCTTGCTAAGGCTACTAGAGGAGTGGAAGCTTTGAACCAATCTCTGGATAATGCTAAGAAGGAGGCGGATGAGGCGAAAGCTGACAGGGAGTGGATGCAGCATGCCTTGGCACCTGAAATACTCAGGTCCCTTCGTCGCAAGGAGGAGAGGGAGATTGCGAAGGATAGAGTACTGAAGCTAGATAAGGAGATTCAATCCCTTCGTGATAGCATGGCAAACCTCGATGCACAAGTTGACACTGCCTTTGAGGATGGCTACTTTTTTGTTGGCTACCAGGTTGCTTTAGCCTTCCCTCATCCGTTTGACCTGAGCGTTATCGCGGGATGGAACCAGGAAGAAATTATGGTGAAGGCTGCTGAATTAGCTGGGGCAATGCCTTCCGATATGGCTGGACCTTTCCAGGTTACTGGAGAGTGAAGTGGCAGGAGGTGAAGACCAGAGTTCTATCTCCCTTCCTCCACCAAGCAATGTTGGAGCAAATCCTAATTTGAAGGCTCCTGAAGCTGGAATGGCTCAAGCCAGATGAGGGGTTTCTGTCCCTTCTGTTTCTCCGTCAGAGTTCGTCAAGGAGGTAGGGGATCAGCCTGCTACTGATGATTGAGAATCCGCCCTCCCTATTTCATCTTCTGACCCTGCCAGGTAGAGGAGGGCCAGGCTACTTCGACCAAGGAAGTTGGAGGAAATTCTGACCAAGCAGCAGCAGGGGAACTTCGGGGCAATCTGTCTCAGGTGGAGCTTCTGATTACGGTGGGTACCCTGGAGGCAGGCGGGGTTCCATCTGGTGCAGTAGAGGCAGAAGCTCTAACTAGCTGAGAGGGAGAGAAGATGGCCAATCAGGAGCAGGAGGATGCATGATCCAGTTTGATCCCTTACCCAGTTATACTCAGTCAACCTTATCTTCTTGTAGACCGTGATCGGGGGATGGGCTCCCCAGTTTTAGTAATGAGAACATTTTTTTATTCTTCCTTAGCTTCATGCATGTGTAGTTTATTAAACTCTTGGTTGAACCTCGCCTTAATCTGAAGTAGGGTCCCCAATGTCATTTCGATTCCATAAATACTTGTCCTCGGATGAATCCTGGTACCTAGGTGTAGATTCGGTGATCCACCCTCTATTGGGCCCAATTTAGTGTAGTTGATAACGTGATTGGTTCGAGAGGGGTACCAAGGCATCAACCGGATATGGATCGTGGTACCTGGTAATCGAGATTGCCACGGTCCATGCTATCTTCGTGGTTACCCTGACCAAAAAACTTTTATTTTTTTTAGGAATTCCCTCGTAGGAATTATTGGTTTGAATCCTGCATTCAACTGCTCTTCCAAGTGTCAGTTCAGGACAAGTTTGATTATCCCAAGCATTAAGCTTCGGGGGGCACGCTTTGCGAAGCTGTCCTTTCCCATATTTCGAATGTTGTGTCCCATTAATGACCTTATCCTCTCGCTCCCGATATTCGATCACTCCTTCTATAAATACCCCTTGTCTGTTCGACAGGTCTTCAGACAATCTCTTTTCCCTTTTAGTGGGCAACCCCCAGTAGGTTGACCAATGATTGTCATATCAGTTAACGTTGTTGGAGGAGGAGGAGATATAAGGTCTATGACTGGTAGGATGCTTGGTATTATGGACAGGACAGTTCGAGATGGACTTAACTACCAGGGAATCATAACTGGTTGTGATTTCTTAGATCAAGAGGAACGGTGGATCACGGTGTTGCACCCTTATCAATGGTGTAGACATTACCTAGTCAAGCCCCAGCTATGTATCCAGTTGTATCTTGAATATGGAGGGCTTCAAGATCGCCTCCCTATGTTCGATGACTTGAGCACGACCTCTGTTCCTACCTTCGGGGTCATGGTAGGATCATCGACATCTGCCATGGTTGAAAAGAACGTCGCTAGGTAGGCGGATGGAGAAAGTAGGCAATGAGCTAGAGAGGAGATCGATATTTCTAAATCTCAGGTTTACTTTTTGTAATTTTCTTTCTTATTTTTTAAATGTAGCTTGAAATAATGGCTGGGTTCCTTGATTGGATCAGCGAAGATACCCTTGTTTCTTTCCTGTATGTATCCTGAAATAAAGGCTGGATTCCCTGATTTGATCAATGAAGGAAAACCCATTTCCCACTATATCAGTTGACTGAATCCTGCCGCACGCTTCTGATTGTAGCATAAACTCGAGCGATAGTTCCCAGCATAAACCTGACTTAATCAATATCTGGTAACACAAGGAATCTGATAAAGAAAAAGTAGAGGAAAGGCGGGTGACCGGTACCATGGTACCTAGCCAAAGAATCTCTGGACCCTTTTCCTGAAACTCAATGTTATCCGTGATCGTTGCATGTAGGAAAGTCAAGGTACTAAGCGTCCCGTATCGTGGAACCTTGGTAGCCTGGTAGAAAATTAATCGCAAGAAGTCTGGGTGCTGGAGATCCTTATTCTTCTGAGGATCTTGGTACTTTAGTGGAAAAATCTATAAAATCCGGGTACCTCGCATTCCAATTCTAGGAATCTTGGTTCCTTGATGAGGTTGAACGTACTAGCGAATAATCTTCCAGTCTAGGTACCTTGCATCCTTATTTTAGGAATCTTGGTACCATGGCGAATATTCTGGCAAAACTGGATTCCTTGTACTCCTGTTCTAAGAATATTGGTATCGTAGCGAATGAACCTGGTGAATCTGGGTACCTTGCATTCCTGTTTGCAGGGATCTTGGTACCTCGACGAATAACCTGGTACCTAGCCTTCCTATTTCAAGGAACCTAGGTCTCTAGGTGAAATATTCTAGCAAAACTGGGCACCTCGCATTCCCGATTGTAGGAATTTTGGTGGCTTGGTGAACAAATTTGGCGAATCGGGGTACCCTGCATTCTTGCTCTAGAAATCTTGGTATCGTGGCGAACGTGATGGAGAATGTGTTGGCAACAAGATCCTGGTAGGCAACTAAGTCCATGTTAGAACCAGGTCTTTGTTAGCCGGGGGTAGTACCCAGCCAAAGCATTTATCTGGCAGGCGACTATGCCCTTACTAACCAGACTCCTTCTAGCGAAGGGTGGAACCTAGCCAAGGCAGCAGGAAGGTCATACGGTCCTTTCTAGTCTTGAGGTGATCATTAGCAAAAATAAGAGTCACTGAATGTTTAGGATTGATACACACTGATGTGTGTGGACCTATGAGCATTCAAGCTAGAGGTGGATATGAGTACTTCATCACTTTCACAGATGATTACTCAAGATTTGGCTATGTGTATCTCATGAGACATAAGTCGGATGCTTTTGACATATTTAAAGCATTTAAAGCTGAAGTAGAAAATCAACTGGAGAAAAAAATAAAAATCTTGAGGTCTGATCGTGGTGGAGAATATTTATCTCGTGAGTTTGAGTAATATCTTATTGATAATGGGGTGGCAGAAAGGAGAAATAGAAGTCTTTTAGACATTGTTAGGTCTATGTTGAGATATTAAACGCTCCCTAATTCTTTTTGGGGATATGCTTTACAAACCGCTAAGTACATTCTAAACGATGACCATTTAAGTCAGTTCCTAAAACACCGCATGAGTTGTGGACTGGACGAAAGCCTAGTTTACAACACTTGAGGATATTTGGATATCCTGCGCATGTGTTAAAAGGAAACATAGAAAAGATGGAAATTTCAGGACGTTATGATATATCGACAAGAATCCTTTGAGAGCAGATAGGTAGGGTCTTCTCAGTATGGCGTTGTAGGCGGACAGGGTGTCAACTACAACGAAATCCGTCATCAGGTTCTGCTGTAAAGGCGTTGTCCCTACTATTACCGGTAGGATCATAGGCCCGGTGGGAATCAGTGAGTCTCCTGTGAACTCGTATAACGGGGTAGTACAGCTATTATAGCAAGGTCTTTTCAGGTTGAATTGCTCCAAAGCGCTTTTAAAGAGGATATCAACGCTACTGCCTGTGTCAATTAAGACATAATGGACCAAGTTGTTGGCTATCTATACAGTGATGACCATAGGGTCATCGTGGGGTTGTACGGTGTTGTACACGTCCTCTTCTGTGAAGATGATCTGTGCAGTAGGAAAGAACTGAGGTGGTCCCCTAGTAACTTTGAAAACATTATGGCTTGCTTCCAATCTGGGAGCTTTCCTGGCATGGTTTTTTCGAGCATTGTTAGAGATTCTGGCCAGGGTGGGACATCTGCTGATGGTATTGACAACGTGGATCTGCTCCATCAGATCTTTCCCTTTTGCTTTCCTTCCTTCCTTCCTCATATGCCTTGATATCGGCCTGGACCTCTTTTCCAGTACATATATTGTCACGTACCTGTTGGAGGAATTCCTCCAAGCAACCTCCCCTAACCAAGGCTTCGATCTGGTTTCGCAGACTATAACACTCCAAGGTATTATGACCTGTATCCTCATGGAAGTCACAATACTTATAGCAGTTCCGCTGATCAGCTGGTACCTTCATTGGGCCTGGCTTTCTGAGCAGTCCCTTGTCACCGATGGCGAGGTAAATAGTTTCATGAGATGCGTTCAAGGGGGTGTAATATGAGTATCCCCTTTCATCTCTATCGACCCGGGCTACTTCCTTAGGTGGAGGTATAGCTCTGGTGGAGTCATCCTAACAAGGTACCGGTTTCACGGGGGCTGGTAGTGCGGCAACCGATATGTAGACTTGTTGGGAGGTCTGTTCTGACTTTTCTGAACTGGTGCCGGCCTGAACGCCTCCCTCTTCTGGTGCTTGGCAATCCTCATATCATCATGCTCCATTTTGACTCGTAGCTGCTCGTCTATCTCAACCTGTTCTAGAGCTCTATTGTAGGCTTCCTGGTAGGTCTCCGGGGGATTTTTGGTGAAGGATGCGAACAACCTACCTGCCCATATGTTCCTTCCGAAATTGGCCAATGTCTCCTTTTCCGCGAAGACCCCCATCTGGATCACTTCCTTGTGGAATCTCTCTACATAGGCTGTGAGCGTTTCAGCCCGCTCCTGGACCATATACTAGAGATGAATGGGATCCTTGGGGCGAGGTTTGATGCCCTGAAACTGGGCACATAAGTCAGTAGTCAACCTGGTGAATGAATCAACGCTCCCCGCCGGTAGTTTCCTGAACCATGTCTTGGCACAGTCAGTCAACGTGGTAGGGAACATTCTACACATGGCGGCTCGGGTAGCATTCTGGACTTCCATCTGGTGAACAAAACTCTCTAGGTGGCTCAGGGGATTCTCGGTTCTTGAAAATTTTTCGGTTGGCATCTTGAATTTGAGAGGTAGTTCTGCCTCCTTGATCCTCATCGAGAAGGGAGCATTCATCTCTCCCAAGGGATTTTTTCGGTTCTCCTGGTGCTTACCCTTCTTCAGCTCATGGATCTCTCTTGCCATTCTGGCGACCTGGTCCCGGATATGTTTGTTGCCATTATTTCCTGATTCCACCTCAGAATCTCGGTCGTCAGATCCCCCCGATGTCGTAGAGGTTTCATCCTGCTTCTCTCCCCGGGGAGGGTCTTCTCCGACATCCTTGTTGCTATCCCCTGCCACTGAACAAGGGCGCCTCCTGGTCGCTTCCTGTCGAGGCAGTCTAAAGGAAGCTTCTGGTTGGACCTGATGGTAACGCTTCCTAGTCAGGAGATCAATGGCGAATCTAGCGCGTCATGGTTGATGGCCTGTAAAATTGTTTGGAACCACGGATGCTGGTCCGAGTCTATCATGGACCGATGGTATTGATGGCACATGTCCGAGTCTATCATGGATTGGTACCGGAGGTGGCGATCCCAACCTATCAAAGGTAGGTATCCTGGTACCTTACCGATTGGCCTCTCCCCTGGGATCTGGTATCGCAGGCTGATTGGTGCTGCCTTCGGCGGCCATTCAGAGGCGAATACTCTCTATAAAGACCGTGACCTGTTGGTCTAGGTTGGCAGGTCCAGCAGCTGGGGTAGTAGGTACCTAAGGGGTAGTCCGCGCGGCAGCTGACAGCTTTGAGGCGGGTTTGTGACCCTTTCCCCCCTTCTTCGGCTTCTGACCCTTCCAGGTTGAAGGGTTCGACTGATGTCCTGACTGGTCAGGATGATCCTGAGAGGATCGGAGCTTCATTCTGATAATCTAGCTAGAAAACAAGACACACAGGCTTTCTTTTGAAGGTGTGGTGTTTCCCATAGACGGCGCCAAAAAGTGTTAGCGGAAAAATTCACTCGGGGTGAAAATCTCAGTTAACACCCTCACCCACTACCAGTAGCAGCAGCGGGGTAGGTACCTTTGGTACCAGGGTCCCTCTCTTAGTATGATCGAGGTCGACTGACCAAAGAATGGATAACAGACACAAAGGGACCGAGAGATGTAAAAACGAACACCGTTTTATTTAATCAACTACTACCATGGGTTTACAATATGAATACGTACATATCTCTCACTCTTTTTCGCTCTTTTACATAGGATGAAGATGGAGAAAACGTCTGTGTCGATTAGTGGATATTTTTCCTCCAGTGATTGTCAATAGACTCTCACTGGCTTTCGGGAATCTCCCGGGATCTCTCTCTCGTTCTGGTGATCAAGAATACTCCAAGAAGTCCCTCTTGCTTTACCCTTCAATGCTGTATATATAGTACTCCCCTAATCTCCTCAAAATCTGGTTGTTTTTAATGAAGATTATAGAGAGTCCTATTTTAAGCGTTGAAAGGCATTTGCTGAAGGCGCGGGATTAGATCCCGTTAATCAATGGCGAATTCAAATTATGATTCGATCGACCATAGGGTCATTAATGGCGTTTTATTTTGGCAATGGAGTCAACTTTCCTTCTTCGTGGAGCTTCGAGGGAGATTCTGATCGTGAGTTCTGATAGAGGGTAGCGCTGACACCTCATTTTGATGAGCTTGTTCTGCTTCCTGCTGAAATGGTGCTTGTGTCTTCATGTTCCCTATCGTATTGCCTGGGAGGTAAGGTACTTGCCTTGGGGGAGCTTCAGATGATCATACTGAGTATCAGGCGGGAGTGGAGGTAACACCAATGTGGATATCGAGGTAGCACCGAGGAAGGTATGGAGATACCTGGTACCTTGATCGACGTCGAGATGCTTGCGGGGTGCTGGGCGTGCGAGTTATCATCGTGCTAATCTTGAGCTGGTATCAGGAGCTTCAGTAGGTCGGGGTACATACTTTCGGGGATGATATCCTATCTAGATAGTTAGGTAGTTGAGGTCCCAACCTCGCCGGATATTGGCTCCATCTAAGTGATGGTACTGATCTTGCAGGTCTCTGGGAATATTTGGATGAATCTTCCTGGACAGGTCTCTGTTGGAAAATTCTCCCTTGGTCCTTGACCAGAAAAATCTGTTAACAATTATTAAATTTGTTTTTGAATATTAGTTGAAAAAAAAATTGAGAGAAAGAATTTTTTATTCTCTTGCTTTTGAATAAAAAAAACTTCCAACTCAAGAAAGGGTGTATTGAATTCAGCCAAGGAGAAGAGAAAAGGGGAGCATTTTTGTTTTCGATAGTACACTAGTATCCTTTACATCAAAAATGATTTTGTGTACAAAATTGAATCGGGTTCACACGAGTTTCAATCAAATAGATTGATAATTCACAAGTGACCGGACGTTCTTGGGTTTTCTCTTGTGACTAACAAAGAAGAAGATTTTGTTTGTTTCATCCTTAGGTATACAATTAAAGAAAGGGAGCCAACACTCCTAGGTGATTCACGTTCATGATTAGATTGGAAGATCTTACGGATTCAATTTGACAATAGTTCAATCGTCACGAGAAAAAGGTACGGTACTTTTAATTATATGTCAATTAATCTAGGGTTAAGGTTCTTTCTTTTAAAGGTTTTTTTCAAATATACCACCCAATTTTTCGCTTCCGCCGCGTGTTTTTTTCCTTACAACAATAGCTGCACTACCCCATTTATGGATTCACTAGGGATTCACTGATTCCCACATGATCCATGCTCCTACTAGTGATAGTAGGAACTGCACCAGTTGATCAGAACCTCATGACAGATTTTGTTGTGGTCGACACCCCATCTGCCTACAATGCCATTCTCGGGAGACCTTTCTTATCTGCCATTAAGGGTGTCCTATCAATCTACCACAACGTCCTGAAGTTCCCAGGAGGGGACAAGGTAGGCGAGGTTTGAGGAGACCAGAAGGCAGCACTCAAATGTTATGCGGCGTCTACAGACCCAGCGACACTCGTAAAAAAAATGTGCTCAGGTAACTATCTTGCAGGACCAGAAATTACTAGAAAATAACCTTGAAGATAATATGGAGGCATGAGAAGAGGAACCCATGGCAGAGGTTCCAGACATAGAGACGTAGATGAGGAAGATAGAGGGTGGGCCAATGGCCGCCCTACAGATGATTTAGAATAGATACAAGTCAGGGAGGATGACCCTTCCATGGCAATCAAGATAGGAGTAGCACTGGAAGTAGGAGTGAAGGAAGGTTTGATAACACTTTTTAACAGAAAAATCACTCGGGGAGCGAAATTTTAGTTAACACCCTCGACCCGCTACCCCGGAGGTTGCAGCGGGGGGGGGGGGGGGGGGGGGGGGGGGGGGGGGGGGGGGGCGTAGGTACTTTGTACCATTGTTCTGGTAAGGTGAAAGCGAGATAGATGCCGTGGTAGGAAAACAATCATCCCTCCCATCTAGTGCAGTAGGCTGGTACCTGGTCTTGGTATCAGATCCCGGTACCTAGTCACCTCTCTAGGTGCCTTTAATATCCCCCCGAACTAGATAATGAGCCAGGAGAGGTACATGATAGATAGGACCAGCATGGTCGGTGCCTAGCACGCATACATGCATTCATAACAAGGAGATAGATGGGAGAATGACAACTCTTTTAGTAGTGGTGGACTGACCTAGGGGGAAAAAGCATCACGATTGATCACATGCTGAAAAACCCCTAGGCAGTATCCATAGGAAGGAGAAAGACCCTTTCTTTATATTTATATATTACGAGAGGTGCTTCGGAGAGCTTACATTAATACAAACTGAGTCCTGGTAGGTCACAGTTAGAGGGGTACCATTTGATACAGGTACATTCATGGCGAAACCTGACATACATAGCAGTCGATACAATGGTTGTGTAGAGGGAATTCGGGCAGGGTCCCTTTTACACTCCAGGCGATGGCGAACTCATATTCCTAGTGGAGAAGTGGGCGAAATCTGGGATCGGAGACATCTTCGAGATATGGAGATGTAGGAGAGCTGTTGGAGAATGTTGGAGAGAATTTCAGGGAGTTGAAATGTTAGGGAATCGACCGGAGAAAATGTCTGAACCCTTGAGGTGGAAAAATTCGAGAGAGCTGGTGGCCAAAGTCCAAACCAGAGCTGGTGAACTGTGTTTATCGTTCGAACCCCCTTATTGGAGAGAACTTGGTCATATTTATATGTTCTAATTCTTGTTGCCCACTCCACTAATTAATTCGCAATCAAAGGAACATTTACCTGGCATTAATGGAGTTGAATATTCTCTCATTAATGGCGTTGGGAATGGCCATTAAAGAGTTGACTGATCTTGTCATTAATGGGGATGATTATCTCCATTAATAGAGTTGACTGATTTCCCCAATAATGGTGTTGTGAATGGCCATTAAAGAGTTGACTGATCTTCTCATCAATGGGGCTGATTATCTCCATTAATAGAGTTGACTGATTCCCTCATTAATGGCGTTGATTATCTCCATTAATTACCAGAGAGGTCAACTTTCTCTTTTACGTTGCTTGAAGGAGAATTCTGACTCTGTATCCCGGTGGTATGGTACACTGGTGTACCAGAGTGCTTACTGGCGTGGCGCTTGTTCTAGCATGCTGATATATCTTTCTGGTTCCATTCTTCTTACTTGGCTGGTAGGATACACATTATGGTTAGATCCTGGACTGATATCGCGGTACTTCGGTACCGGGTAGATGTCGCGGTACTTAGGTACCAGGTAAGAGGTATCGTGGTACCTAGGAACCAGGTAGAAGGTATCGTGGTACCTAGGAACTAGGTAGAAGGTATAGTGGTATAGCCTTGCGTGGAACCTGGTAGACTAGGAGACGTGGTACTGACTTCTTTCCGGTTCATGGTGTAGAACATCCAGGTATCTAGGTACCTGTCCCGATCTAGGTCCTACCAGATACCTGCCGGATGGAAAATTCTTTTTTGAACCTCTGCCAAAAATGACTATTAACAGAAGTCCCCCCTAACTTGAACACCGCTATTAAGTTGGGGTTGGAGTCAGGATCTTATACTGCTTGAGGAATATTTCTCATCGCTTCTTACTTGTAGCTATTACTTGAAAAGAGAAAACGCCTCCAGCACTCTTGGCTTTGGCAAATCTGGGTACCTGGCATTCTTGTTCAGGGGATCCTGGTACTTTGTCTATAATAATGGTGAATCAAGGTACCTAGCCTTCCATTTCTCAGGAATCTGGGTACATAGGCGAAAACGATCCTGGTAGGCAACTATGCCATCCAGAGCCTTCCTAGCGGGGGGTGGTGCTCGGCCAAGGCAGCAAGAGGGACATTTGGTTGTCCTAGTCTTGAGGTGAAAACACGTAGGCGAACATATTGGCGAAAATGGGTGATAGATCGTTTCTCTTAGTGTCGTTTTAAAAAGATCAATCCGTCAACAATATTTGATAAAACCTCACAAGCCTAAATTAGTTTGAAAACATAGATATAGTGGCAAGTGGGGTGTCGTCCACAGGGAGCGGAGTTAGCTAAATTAGTTATTGCTAAAGTAATGATATGTATATATATAATATCTAAACATGAGTTGGTGAAAATGTAGGTGGTGAATTAAACTAAAAATAACACTAAATTAATTATGCAAACTAAATGAAGGGGGAAATGGAATGAGGGATATATAGAGATGATGGAAACTAAGGAGTTAATGGATACGAAAGTAAATACTGGGCAATGCAACAAACTTGTCAATAGCACTGCTATTCAAGGTAACCGACCTAGGATGTATAGAGTCGGTTATTTATCCCTAGAAGGTGGGCAACCTAGGATGTATAGTGCGGACCACCTATTAGGGATTAATCCGTCATAAGCTACCAACCTAGGATGTATAGAGTTGGTTGTTTATCGGATTCTAGAAATGAAGCTCGTCTACCTAACAATGACTCAATCGATTACAAATAGTCACCCTAGGATGTATAGTGATGACTTCTAACTCTCTCACGGGTTCCGACCTAGGATGTATAGTGCCGGAAACTCGATCGAGGTTAGATTAAAACCGCGGTCTAAGAGTCGGAATTCATGACTTTCCGTCTATTCTTAAAAGCATTAAACAACTAAATAGGATGTATATCTAGATGCAATACTCATACTTAATACAAAGACATCTTGCAAAGAGGATATATCTACACAAGAAATCAATGATAAACATTCATAACAAGAATAGATCAATGAGAGATAGACATGAATATCAATATAATATCAAGTTTATGTACAAGCCCAATATTCAACTAACTACTCCATCAACCCCTTAGAGGGGATTTAGCTACTCATTACAACTAGGAAACTAAGAGAGAGGAAATAGAAATAACCCTTGGAGAACATCTCCTTCCTTGAAGTGGCTCTAATCTCCTAACTTCCTTGAAGTTGAGTAAAGAATGTAAGGATGAGAGAGAGAGAGAGAGAGATTCTAGATCTAAAAGTGCTTAACCTCTGCAAAACGGAGTCAAAGGCTGCCTAAAACGTTTCTAAACTTTTCTATTTATACAAGATACAAAAATAGGTCACTTAAGCTTTGAAAATCAAACAGGCGCGCGCGGAGTGCGGGTAATTTACCCGCACTGTACCCGTACTGTATGGGTTGTCTGCAACTTCAGTTCTCGGATCAGAGCATTAGTGCGGGTGGAATGCGGTTGAATTACCCGCACTTGACCCGCACTTGGAATCGCACTGTGATCGCACTTGAATCGCACTTCCCTGTCAGGTGCAAAATCTACCTTTTGTTCTTGGTGCAAGTGCAGGTGGAGTGCGGTTTGATGACCCATACAGTACCTGCACTCTAATGTCAGGTACAATTCTGCTCTTCTGTTCTTGGTGCAAGTGCGGGTGGAGTGCGGTTTGATGACCCGCACTGTACCCGCACTCTAATGTCAGGTGCATCTTCAACTTCTCTGGTTTGGCATTAGTGCGGGTAGAGTGCGGTTGGATAACCCGCACAGTACCCGCACTTTATCATCAGGTGCAACATCAGCTTCTCTGGTTTGGCAACGGTGGGGGTGGAGTGCGGTTGGATGACCCGCACTGTACCCGCACTTTATCTCTTTACTTGCATCCTACCCCGGCTATGAACATGAGTGTGGCTGGAGTGCGGTCGGAGTGCGGTTGCGACCCGCACTGGACCTGCACTGGACCCATACTGGACCCGCACTATAGAGCTGTTTGTACTCTTTTGCCTTTACTTTCGCCCTTTTTCTGTCGGAATCACCGCAATATGCTTCCAAACCTACCTCTCCATCATTTCCTACAAATAAGCACAAAACAACCCATAAGAGATACAAAAATGCACGAAAATAGAACATAAGGTAAGGATCTGAGGGCCAAAATATACTACATATTTGGCCCGATCAAACACCCCTAAACCAAACCTTTGCTCGTCCTCGAGCAAATCTAATCGAAACAGTAAGACGCCAACTGAATTTAAATTCTAGATACCTAAACAATATCTCAACAATGCCACAAGTCCAATGTGTAATATGATATAAATAGGTGTGATAAAGAGGAGAAAAACATATGCACAAGATCGAGAGCAATTTGGAGACACCCAAGGGAGGCTCGTATGAACACGAATCCCACACCTAAAGGCATTCATGAATTAGGACAACTTACTCCCATACCTTGAGCATAATTCGCTTCAATTCTAAAGCTCATATGGATTCTCTCTTTTCTTTCCTCAAGAGTCCTAAGTTCCACACAACAAGTATGCAAAGAAGATTCTGCATAAGATTTAAGCAATGAACTATCCTAGGAACGAGTCACCATGCCATGGATGTGAAAGATCGTGCTTCAACCGACATTCCGAAACTAGACTTACATGGATCAGAAAGGGCTTTTCAACCGGTTATAGAGTGGTTGTGGGGTTGAATGAGTTTACACAAAAATATGGACATTTGGAGTTCAAACTCACCAATCATGCTAGAATACATCCCTACTACCACACCATGTTCTTTTCTCGCTTAAATGCAACCCTCTAGGAAACCATTTAACCCACATTTGTGCCTTCAACATTGCATTCCATTTGAGCGATTTTAGCATAAAACAATCTCATTATGGCACTTCAAGTACAATATTTCTTTTAAATTTTTTTTTTCTTTTAACAATTTCCCAATCACAATGTTGTACTCCATTTGGGTTGTTACAATTTCCCTTTCTTAGGCACTTAGGGCACATGACTAAGGTTCTTACCCCTTTCCTTGCATATTTTCAACAATTATTTCATTTTACCCGTTAGGACCCTTTTAACCTTTTTCATCACTACCATTTCCCATCCTAACATGATTAGTACAAGGGTAGGCATGTGTTTGGGCTATTGGGTATATGGTTGAATATGGTACCAAATGAAAGAGTAAATGTTTGGTCTCAACTTGGCTTTGGAGCACACAATATGGTATATGGTGTTTAGGCTATAGAGGTAATTCGATACACATACATTCCCTAATATCACTTCCACAACCATCTAAAAAGGGAATGAAAGCATCCATCACTCAATTCACAGAATTATATGCAAGTCCTATTGCACATGACATAAATGACGAGAGGCGTGTTTAAGAATAATCAATAATGCACTCAGAAAACGCACTTTCATGCTTGTGTTTGTGATCTCACGGGTATCTCCACTATTAGAACAAGACATGGGAACAAAGAGTCCCCAATACTTAACACCAACGGGTGGGACGAACCCATGATGGTGCAAGCGAAACCTCAAGTGGCACCAAACTATATCACAAGGTCAAAGCACATAAAAGAAACTTATCAAAAGCACACTCTAGAAGCATCATACCCATACTGGATACAGTTTGAAAAATGGACAAGCGACAAAATTGAAAAAAAAATGGACACTAAACTGTACAAGGTGTATGCGTAGTGCACCCCCAAACCAAAACTCAACAATGTCCCCATTGTTGGAAATAACAAGCATAATCTCAACAAATGGCGAAATGAGGGTTTAACACCCCAAAACCGAATCTAGACATACATTCGACCATGCTCATTCATAATAACAAAAACTAAATCGCATTCATTGAAAGTTTAAGTACAAAATTCGAAAGTAGAAAACTCCCTTTAGAAGGAAGATCGTTCGATGTCCATGCGTGTTGTTGTGTGCTTCCCAAAAGATGCACAACCTAGCTTAAAACTACACAACAACTCTACCAAACGAATAATCAAATGCGAAAAGAACAGAAAAATAAGTCAAAGCCGTTTAAAGGAAAATACAAATACAAGCAATAATAGTAAGAAGTCCTAGAATAATAACAATAAGCAAAAAGGAATGGATGGTCAATCTTCGTCGGAAAACTCCCTCTCGGGTTCACTGGCGATCCCTTTTCCCTTAGGGTCGATCTCTGATCTGATCCGCTCTTCATGCTCCCTCCTCGATCTCTCCATTGCAGCTTGGAGCTCTCCCCCATATGGGTCGATGTCTGGGCCCCCTGAAGGAGGTGAGAAAGCAGCTGGCCTCTTCTTCTTCTGCGGATAACTTGGAAGACAGAGTGCCTCCCTCATGTTAGTGAGGTTGCCCCAAAGGTCAGTAAAATACTCATTGGCTTCCGCTCTGCTCTTAGTAATCTGCCTCCTATTTTCGACGACCTCGGTCCTGAGGTTCTCCAATCCTATAAGCAAGGTCTGCCAAGGGACCTCTCCAAACGTCTCCTGCGTGGGTGGGGAAGCAGCGGGCCTATAATCACCATATTCGAGATAAACCGGCTCCAAATCTGGTTGTTCCGGGATATCTTCAGCCTGTCTACTCGTGCTGCCCCCTCGGGCAGGTTTCCTCCTCCCTGTCCGGACCCTAACACCAGAGGGGTCCCGCTCTCTGACTTGGTCATTCCATGTGAAACGCCCAACTGGCCCCAAACCACATTCGAAAGGGTTGGATCCAAAATCCACCCCGGCAGTCCTGCAAAATGCGGTGATGAGGCTAGGGAAGATGAGTGGCTGCTTGTCCACTATGACACCCCCCAACTCAAGTATTTCCTTCTTGACTAGAAAGTCTATGTCGATCAACTGATTCTGCAGTATACAATACAGGATCATTGCAGCATTGAAGTTCACTGAAGTTTTGTGCTTTCTGGGGATCAACGAATGGGAGATGAACACTTGCCAGAATCCCAACTCACTCTTTAAGTTAGTGTGCTTCATGCGGTGATCAGGCGCCACCCAAAAATCCATTGGACGGATCACTAATTGATTTGCAAAATCCACATTTTGTGTCACAAAAAATTCACTCCAAGTCACCCCCTGCTTTAGACGTCTGACTGCTTCGGGATCAACTGGAAGCTCAGTCCTATAGTACCTGTTAATGTCCGCTATAGTCATCCGAACCTCTACCCCGCGGACCAGAACCGAAGAAGTGCTCTGAAAAGTTTCAGGTAAAATTCCAGCAAAGAATTCCTCGACCACACGTCGATAATACATCGCGGGGGGGGGGGGGGGGGGTAACAAAGGTTTCCCATCCCTTTGTTTCAATCATTAGAGGAATTGGGGTGCCCTTCAGCTCTTCAATTGCTATCCCCCTTTCCACCACAACGTCTCGCTCCCTGAAATATTCTAAACGGTCCTCAAAATCCGGGTGTCTGATGCATGGTGGTGGAACTTGGGGTCCCCTCCTCAGTCTTTGTTCGGAACCCTGACTGCTTTGCCTAGTTGATTTCCTAGTTCTTCCTAACATCTACAAAATAAACAACAATTTTAAGGCAATATTCGGATCAAAGAACCATGAAGTTATGATGAAGGAATTTGAAAAGACACATATTCTGCCAGGAGGATAAAGTGTGGGTGAAGTGCGGGTGAATGACCCGCACTGTACTCGCACTCTAACTCGTTCCCAGATACCAGCAAATGCAGAATTGCTATTCATGTATACAATTCATAATCTCAGCACATCATCAACCAAGTTAACACCAATATGACTCTAATTCATGTATAGAATTCCATTCAATCATAAAAACCCAAATTCATAATTTGAATATCCAATTGCACTAGAAAATCATTGTAACAATCAACACATCACATGCAAAAGTAGACAACACCCATCATTCCATCCTCTTAGACATGCAATAGGCAGTTAGACATTATCAAAAGCAAAAACAGAAGTTCAAAGCTCTGAGTCATGAAGTTCATGCATGAGAGGAAAAAGAATTTTGATAAAAAGGGTTAGGGTTTTGGATTAGAGAGATATGTAATGAAATTAGAGGAAGAATTCATACCTTGATTGCCGAAAAATCGAAAATGTGGCACACACGGAATACCTTGCAGTTTAGACGAGGGAAATGTTTTTTAACTTTGCTGTTTTGTTTTGCTTTTGTGGCAAGTGGAGCCCTAGAAAACAACATACGGTATATATACTGCGCGACCAAAGTGCGGGTGGAGTGCGGGTGATTGACCCGCACTGTACCCGCACTTTATTACCTGATGCCTTCGGAGTGCGGGATGAGTGCGGGTGACTGACCTGCACTATAACCGCACTGTTCCCCTGGACTGACTCCTGAACTCTGCCCTGCAACTGCATCTGCACCAAAACTAAAACCTTTATACATTGTCAAGCATTCTGTACCAAAAGTTTACAAAGACAAAAACTAACCATCCGAAAAATAAAAATAAAAATACTAAAATTATTTCAAAAGTGAGTGCAATGCACTCAAAGTGGGACCCGGTCAACCAAATGAGGTTTGACCGGAATGGCGAGCACATTCAACTTGGCCACCCAAACCGGTGCCAAATGCCCATGCACTGCATCTCTCCCCACTTTCCTCATTTGTCCAACTAGGTCCTTTCGAACCCATATTTGTTTAACCCTTGGTGGGTTCATCCTAGATCCTACTCTACTTGCTTTGAACCTTTGGAAACTAAAGCAATAAGCCTTAGTGTGCCCTCTTTTGGCACAAAAGTAACAAGTAACAGGACGGTTAGGGAAACTCCCTGTTCGATTGTTGGCGTGGGCCCCTTTTTGTTGTTCGTATCTGAGGGATTTAACATTGTTTTCTATCACCACTAGTTGCTCAATCAAATCACACTCCTTGACCTTGGCCCGCTTCAACTCATCTTCTTTGGTGCTCAACCGTTCTTGCAATTCTCTTACCGCGTTTGCGGACTCCTCCACACCTAATTGAAGTTTCCTTGTCCTTCTCCCATTGTCTTCCTTAAATTCTTCTGAGAGTCTTGCCAACTCTTCTAGGTTCTTGGAGACTAACTCCTCTTTGGTGGCAAGCTTCACTACTTGCTCCTGTAAACCCTTGTTCACTGTTGATAGATCATGCAATTTCTTCTTCAACTGTTCATTTTTGATCTTAAGCAAATAAACCTCTAGTTTGAGCTTTGTGTTGTCTTGCTCAAGCTCACCCAATTGTTCGAAGATTTCAGTACTGGATTCCTCCTCTTCAATTTCTAACTCTTGCCTTTCCTTAATGCAGTCTTGGTTTCCCAATTCCATCTCATTAACTCCCTCAAAAGCTTGCACAAGGGTGAGCACCCGGCTCCTTTTCTTTCTGGAATAAGGTGGTTCCAAGACCAAACAATCTCTAACTTGGCTTGTTCTGGGGGGTGTTACCTTGAAGCTAACACTTTTGCCTCCACAGCTGAAGGAAATGTCCCTAGAACAAATATCAACTACCATACCCGCTGTGGCCATGAATGACATCCCCAAAAGTAGTTTCCAGTCCCTACCACTGGATTCTCCTCGTATGCAATTCAACACGACAAATTCTATCGGCACCATCAAACAGTGCACATTCACATAAATGTCTTCCACAATACCAACTGGGGTGATGGAAGAATTGTCCGCCATAATGAGGGTCTGGGAGGTAGGCTTGATCGACTGAATCTTCAGCCGTTCATATACCTCTAATGGCATCATATTGATGCTAGCCCCCAAATCAAGCACCGCTCCCATCTTTGGTGAATTCTCAATTTGTACCTCTATGACGAAACTCCCGGGGTCCTCAAGTTTAATGGGGGAGTCTATGCCACTTCCCCTATCTTCATTAACTGCCACCTATACCATGCTTCCTTCGGTTTCATCAACTCCCAACTGGACTGCCTCTAACACGTTAACATGTTCATCGGAGTTTGATGCCTTTTCCTTATTCTTGACCAGTGCATCAAAAATCTGTGCCAACTGAGTTTCCATCTTCTTCAGTGACGCTCCATGGCTATTTGCTCTCTGATCATTGAACTGCATGTAAGCTGGCATTCGTTGCTCAGAGGCATGCAAGGTGTTCTTGAGAGCTTCTGACCCGATGCCAACTGTTTTGATCACTGTGCTCACTATCTCCTCTAAAGACTTGTCCTTTGGTTAGCTGGCGGAAGCTTGGGAATTAAAGTTTGATGGTGGGTTACTACTTGAACTTCCCCATTGAATGTTGTTGTTTGCCCCTCCTTGATTGTATCTATTGTACCCACGGTTTTGGTACCCTTGATTATTATTTCCACCTTGGAAATTGTTGTTAACACCTTGGTAAGTGTTGTTGCCTCCTTGGTAAGTTGTTGCTCCTAGGTGGTTGTTGTTGGACCCTGACAATTTTGGGTGGTTTTTCAACCCTGGATTATATGTGTTCGAATATGGGTCATTCCTTGGCCTTAGAAATTCCCCAAGGGCTTGGGTTTGCTCTTCTTGACTGAAATGCCCTTCTCCTCCTTCTATCTCTCCCATGACTTGACTCACTCCTTGGGAGGACCCTGGTTTTCCGGTTATAAGCTCCTTGATTGATTGGAGCTCGTTGTTCATTCTAGACATCTGAATTTGAACTTGGGTATCCTGACCCACTTCTATTCTTCCACCCCTTCTCACGTGTGATGTCCTTTGTTGTGAGTTCTGGGCAATCTTCTCCAAGATGCCATACGCCTCAACTGATCTCTTGTCTGCTATGGTGCCTCCGCACGCATTGTCCACAAGAATTTGTGTTATCGGTGAAAGTCCACTATAGAAGGAATTAACCTTCAACTCTGGGTGGTAGGTATGTGGTGGCATTTGAGCTAACAATAAGTTAAACCTCTCCCATGCCTCATGGAATGGTTCACCGTCCTCTTCAACAAAGGATGCTATCTTCAACCTTAGGTCTTTGGCTTTCTGCAACGGAAAACACTTGTTGAAGAAGACCTTGCACACCTGACTCCATGTAACAGTGATCCTGGCCTCAAGTTCATATACCATGTCATGGCAGCATCTTTCAGACAATACTGGAAACATCTGAGATGAAGCTGCTCCCTTGTCAGTGCTGCTTGGCGAGCCATTACCGGGAAGGTTTCTAGGGTGGCTCCATACTGTTTCATAAATTGGAGACAATCCTCTGTAATTCTCCCATTAAACGATGGTAGAAGGCTAATATGCATAGTCTTCAACTAATACTGCCTTGTTACGTCATCCAGTACTATGGCAGTGGGCACATTCCCTACAAATGGGAGCGTGTACTCGCCCATGGTGAGACCTAGCTGTTCATCCCCATGTACACTTCCCTCATTCTCTCGAGCTTGCTGCTCATTCTGATTCTGATCGTCCATGTTTCCTTCTAACTGCTCGGTTCTTCTACCCAACTGATTGATGTTATCGATAATTGGCAACACTGTTCCTATTAACGATCTTCTCCCGTGCATATACTTAGAATCCTGAAATTTCACAACCAATAACGCACAACGTAAACGAGAAACAGATAGGGCAGAGCAGAAATATTACTATCTTATAAACTTTACTTATGCAAAACTAATTAAACTAAACATACCGCTCCCCGGCAGCGGGCATTTGACAGATCGTTTTTCTTAGTGTCGTTTTAAAAAGATCAATCCGTCAACAATATTTGATAAAACCTCACAAGCCAAAATTCGTTTGAAAACATAGATATAGTGGCAAGTGGGGTGTCGTCCACAGGGAGCGGAGTTAGCTAAATTAGTTATTGCTAAAGTAATGATATGTATATATATAATATCTAAACATGAGTTGGTGAAAATGTAGGTGGTGAATTAAACTAAAAATAACACTAAATTAATTATGCAAACTAAATGAAGGGGGAAATGGAATGAGGGATATATAGAGATGATGGAAACTAAGGAGTTAATGGATACGAAAGTAAATACTGGGCAATGCAACAAACTTGTCAATAGCATGGCTATTCAAGGTAACCGACCTAGGATGTATAGAGTCGGTTATTTATCCCTAGAAGGTGGCCAACCTAGGATGTATAGTGCGGACCACCTATTAGGGATTAATCCATTATAAGCTACCAACCTAGGATGTATAGAGTTGGTTGTTTATCGGATTCTAGAAATGAAGCTCGTCTACCTAACAATGACTCAACCGATTACAAATAGTCACCCTAGGATGTATAGTGATGACTTCTAACTCTCTCACAGGTTCCGACCTAGGATGTATAGTGCCGGAAACTCGATCGAGGTTAGATTAAAACCGCGGTTTAAGAGTCGGAATTCATGACTTTCCGTCTATTCTTAAAAGCATTAAACAACTAAATAGGATGTATATCTAGATGCAATACTCATACTTAATAACAAAGACATCTTGCAAAGAGGATGTATCTACACAAGAAATCAATGATAAACATTCATAACAAGAATAGATCAATGAGAGATAGACATGAATATCAATATAATATCAAGTTTATGTACAAGCCCAATATTCAACTAATTACTTCATCAACCCCTTAGAGGGGATTTAGCTACTCATTACAACTAGGAAACTAAGAGAGAGGAAATAGAAATAACCCTTAGAGAACATCTCCTTCCTTGAAGTGGCTCTAATCTCCTAACTTCCTTGAAATTGAGTAGAGAATGTAAGGATGAGAGAGAGAGAGAGATTCTAGATCTAAAAGTGTTTAACCTCTGCAAAACGGAGTCAAAGGCTGCCTAAAACGTTTCTAAACTTTTCTATTTATACAAGATACAAAAATAGGTCACTTAAGCTTTGAAAATCAAACTGGCGCGCGCGGAGTGCGGGTAATTTACCCGCACTGTATGGTTTGTCTGCAACTTCAGTTCTTGGATCAGGGCATTAGTGCGGGTGGAGTGCGGTTGAATTACCCGCACTTGACCAGCACTTGGGAATCGCACTTGAATCGCACTTCCCTGTCAGGTGCAAAATCTACCTTCTGTTATTGGTGCAAGTGCGGGTGGAGTGCGGTTTGATGACTCGCACAGTACCCGCACTCTAATGTCAGGTACAATTCTACTATTCTGCTCTTGGTGCAAGTGCGGGTGGAGTGCGGTTTGATGACCCGCACTGTACCCGCACTCTAATTTTAGGTGCAATTCTGCTCTTCTGTTCTTAGTGCAAGTGCGGGTGGAGTGCGGTTTGATGACCCACACTGTACCCGCACTCTAATATCAGGTGCATCTTCAACTTCTCTGGTTTGGCATTAGTGCGGGTAGAGTGCAGTTGGATGACCCTCACAGTACCTGCACTTTATTGTCAGGTGCAACATCAGCTTCTCTGGTTTGGCAACGGTGAGGGTGGAGTGCGGTTGGATGACCCGCACTGTACCCGCACTGTACCCACACTTTATCTCTTTACTTGCATCTTGCCCCCGCTATGAAATTGAGTGCGCCTGTAGTGCGGTCGGAGTGCGGTTGTGACCCGCACTGGACCCGCACTGTAGAGCTGTTTGTACTCCTTTCCTTTACTTTCGCCCTTTTTTCTGCCGAAATCACCGCAATATGCTTCCAAACCTGCCTCTACATCATTTCCTACAAATAAGCACAAAACAACCCATAAGAGATACAAAAACGCACGAAAACAGAACATAAGGTAAGGATCTGAGGGCCTAAATATACTACATATTTGGCCCGATCAATGGGTACCTTACATTCCTGTTTTAGGAATCCTGGTATTCTGGCGAGCACATGGCGAACATATTGGAGTATCTGGGTACCTTGCATTTCTGTTTTAGGAATTTTGGTACCTTGGCGAACATATGGCGAGCATTCTAGAGAAACTGGGTACCTCGCATTCCTGTTCTAGGAATCTTGGTACCGTGGCGAACACTGTTAGGATTATGCTCAATGGAAAGAGTGTAATATTGTAATTGACAATCTTCTCATATTAATAAAGTGAATTCTGATTCTTACAATTACTTATAGCATTTATTATTATAATTGTCAAGGTAAATAATCATAAGGTCAAAAGACTATGAGACATGAAGAATTGTTCATACATCCGGATATGTATGAGGTAGACACAATTCTTTAGTTAGTCTTGAATAACGTTCACAACTTAAGTCAAAGGTTGGGCACCTCTATCTTGTTAAAGTTGTAGAATTCTTTTACTAGCATTTGAGTGGGATCAAATGAATATGATGAGTCTAAAATCATCGAAAGGTTTTCGAGTAAAAGAATCTAGTGCACTAGGTGCATTGAATTGGATCACAATGAAATACTTTATCTAGAACCGTCACTAGATATAAGTCTTTTCATTAAAGAGGACAATCGGAGAGTCTATCTTAATCCTGAGATAAATGATGGACTTATGGTTGCAAATGTTATCATTAGAGCTATCAATGAGTACGATTATATAGCATAGTCTATCCTCGATAGTTTGGTGGTATACATTTGTTAATCGATAGAGGACTTCATTTATAGATATGGACATCGTGGCTCCATTTATTTAATGAGAGTATAATATCATCATATGGATGTTTTGAGGTATTGGATATTAAATCTCAACGTTGAGTTTTCAATAATGATTATTGAAAACATGGCTTCTGGACAAGTCAAAGTATCCAAGTTCGAAATGTGGTCATATGAGGAAATATGGTAACTTGGAGAGCTTTAGGCGGTCTATGAGCTCTTGGCAATTACTGATATTATTCACGAGGATACACCATTGTAAGAACCTCAGTTTTGTGATTGGCTTATTTCATGACAAATCACATTGGGATTATTTATAATGGGTAGCTTAGGTTTTATTGTGGTTCTTCATCAACAAGCTTCCAAGATCCCATAGTGCTTCAAGAGAGGTAGTTTACTTGTCTTGACTCTTTTGAAGAGATTTTAGTTGCACACACTCACTTGCATGCATTATATTCTTGATTACATGCTATTGAATGATGCATTGTATGCCTCTTTTCACACTCCACACTTGCACATTTTGCACATCACTTAGTATGTTGAGTTTCCCCAGAAAAGAGAATTTCTTCTCTTAGCGCGGCCTAGACCGCTTGGCAAGACATGCTGGCACCGCGGTATACAGAGCGGTATACCTCAGCAGGGTCATGCTTCCTGTACCGCTTCCTGTACACTTGCACGCAAAGCGACCCAAGTCGCGGTGTTGTCCAGTAGGCCTCTGTTACCCATACCGCGGCCTGTGCACCATGCATGCACAGCGCCCTGCACCGCGCTGTTGTCCAGACGGTGCACTGCTGTGTGTACCGCGGTCTGGACACTTACCCGAGCCGCGGTCCAACAAGCGGTATTGACGGGATTTTTGTTTCTCAAACCTAAAATGACGCAGTTTTGTCTAGGGTTTCTATATATATGTTCTCTTCTTCCCCAACTCGTTTTTAAGAGCTTCATGAACCCGTTTTTGTGAGAGAGAACAACCCTTAGAGAGAGAAAGCTTCAAACTTTGTTCTTTGACTCTCCAAACCCAAAACCCATCACCTTCATGCATTTCTAGGCATCTTTAAGGCATGGGTCTTCATCATTAGTTGACTTGGTAAGTTGAACAAAAACCCCATATTTATCATTTGTTCATACTTTCCAAGATTGTGTTTTTATTGCATTTATTAGTTGATTAAATGCTAGGACTCTATTTAATGCATATATTTATGAGTTCCTTTGTATGATTGGGTTTGTATTGTGATACCTTGCATTTAGGACATATTTGCCCTCTAGCTAATTAGGACTCATTGATTGCATTTGTTAATTGCATTTATTGTCCTTGCCATGATTAATGACAACATATGTTGATATGGCTTTGTTTGATGACTAGAGTTTAAACTTGCACATCTATATCTAGTTAGGTCTTTATGAGCATTCATATAGACATTGATATCTAGGATTTGTACTTAGTGTCATCTTAAATCCCTAGATAAGCATTTAGTGTTGCCTAGCATTATTTGTATTTTGAGTATTCATATATTCACTTAGGTTGTTAATCTCTTCTTGAGAGTTAAGTCTTGTGAAGCAAGTGAAGTCTTGCAACCAAGGTGTGGTTGGCAAGCAAAGTGATCAAGGATTCACTATAAAGGCCCGTTGGGTAGGAGTGGTGGGTTAGTGACCGAGAATGGTGTGACTAGAGGTCAACCTAGGTTGTAAACATCATTACAATAGTGGATTTGAGGATCGTGTGTGGCTAGAAGGATAGCCCGTGGTTTTCCCCTTGTTGAAGGGTTTCTAGGTAAAAATCAAGTGTTATTTATATTCCGCACTTTTACTTGATTTTGTATGTTTGTTTATGTTGGGTTATATTATTAATATTGACTAATCGAAAAATTGGTAATAATCGATTAACAACCCATTCACCCCCCCTCTAGGTTGTTAGACACACGCTTATAGTGTATTTTCAACCATCTCCTATAAGATTTTCTAGGGTATGAATGAAACATCTCCTTATTCTATCTTTATTTAAGAGTTCAATTTTAGCTCTTTAGTGGAATGAGTTAAAATTAATAGATTGGACCTACGTGAATCATTTGTTGATTGTGATTAAGTTGTGTCTATTGAAGCTTAAATTTAGATAGCCCGCCAAGATCCCCAATCCACACGTATTTACATGGATCACTTGATATATTCTACCGGGCCGATTTAAGGGTCCATCTAGAATTGTTTTTAATATATCAAGAATATAATATGTCTATTATTTAATTAATGAGCTGGACTATTATATTAATATATTAAAAGGAGACATGTGGGCTTGTTTCTTTTAGTAAGAATGGGTCTAGTTCACATGTGGGCTTTTATTTAAAGTCCAATGGATTAAATGAAATAAGAAAATAATATATGACCCATTTATATAAGTGGGGCGGCAAGGTGTATATATTAACCTAATATATTATTTTGTTTCATTATTTTAATTAAATAAGAATTAGTTAATTTATTAATTAATTGTTTAATTAAGAAACAAATCTTTTTCTGATCAGGAAATATATTTCCTAAAGTTATACTATTGGTAGTAGTATATTAAAAGTAAAAGACTTGTTTGATAAGAAAATAAATAATTAATTTTATTTATTTAATCAAATAAGAAGTCTTTTTATTTAGTCAATAAAAGAATAAAAATATCTATGAGTTGGATTAGGTTTTGAAGTCTAAAGGTTGATGGAAATTAGGGTGCAACACAAACTCTTTTTGGTATGTGATTTGCGGCAACCCTAGTCCATTTAGAGGAAGATTTCGGCAATCCTAAATAGAAGAGGAAGCAAAATTTCGGCCACCTATATAATGCCACATATAGAATTCGGCCACGATACTTGATTAAATGATTCAATTTTTCTTCTTCTTCTCAATTCATAAAAAAAAATAATTTTTATTCTACTAAACATAAAAGAGAGAAGAGATTATTCTTTGATAGTACACTGATTGCTTGTTCATCAATAAGCTTGTGTGTACAACATCGAATTAGATTCACGCGAGTTTCGATCATTAGATTGAGAACTCAAAAGTGACCGGAATAATTTTTGTCTTCTTTTGATTGTTTTGTGACTAACAAAAGAAAAAAAAACTTTGTTCATTCATTCTCAGGTTTGCAATTCAAAGAAAAAGGGAGACCATGCTCCTAGGTGATTCACGTACGTGTTCGGATTGGAAGATCTCGCGGTACTGTTCACGGGGTACTGTTCACGCGGGTACTGTTCACGGGGATCGGAAAAGATTTTGCGGATTACCAATCGACGTAAGTCAATCGGATCACGCGTCAAGAGGTATTTAACTCTAACCGTATATATTTGAGTTTAATTAATTAAAAGGTTAAGGTTCAACTTTGAGAAAATTTTTAAAACCATACGAAATCTATTTTTCGTTTCTTCCGCTGCGTTTTATATCGATTTTTCCCTACAAACACATGGCGAACATTCTGGCAACAAGATCCTAGTAGGCAACTAAGGTCACTTTAGCACCAGGTCTTTCTTAGTGGGGGGTGGTGCCCAGCCAAGGCCTTGATCTAGCTGGCAACTATGCTCTTACAATCCAGACCCTTCTCAGCGGGGGTTGGTGCCAGGCCGAAGTTTGATCCGTCGGGCAACTATGCTCTTACATACAGGATCCTTCCTAGCGGGGGGTGGTACCCGGCCAAGGCAGCAGGAATGCCATGTGGCTTTTTCTGGTCTTGAGGAGATCCTCCTGGATGGATTAATCCGGTCCAGGGCATCAGGAGAGCTATCTAGCTATCCCATGTTTAAGGCGATCCTCCTGGAGGGATTGACACGGTCCAGGGTATCAGGATAGCTATCTTGCTATCCTGGTCTTTAAGGTGATCCTCCTGGAGGGATTGACCTGGTCCAAGGTATCAGAAGAGCTATCTAGCTATCCTGGTCTTTAAGGCGATCCTCCTGGAGGGATTAATCCGGTCCAGGGCATCAGAAGTGTTGTGTGGCTTTCCTATTTTTATGGCGATCCTCCTGGAGGGATTAATCCAGTCCAGGGCATCAGGAGTGTTGTGTAGCTCTCGTGGTTTTATGGCAATCCTCCTGGAGGGTTTAATCTGGTCCAGGGCATCAGGCATTCCTGTGCAAGGGTTTCAGGTCTTCAAGCGATGGTCCCGGTAGGCAACTAAGGCCACTTTACCACCAGGTTTTTCTTGGCAGGGGGTGGTACCCAGCCAAAGCATCAGGAGTGCCATGTGGCTATCCTGGTCTCAATCATAGGCGAAAGGCGATCATATGGTAACTACCAAGGCAATCATATGAGAACTACCAAGGTGATCATAAGAGAACTACCAAGGTGATCATACTCAAGGCGATACTGGTCAATGCTCACCCCGCATGCTTCATTGGTGAGACATTCTGGGTAATCTGAGTTCCCGGTATAGGTTAAGTAGAGCGACCTACTGCAATGGTGTTTCTTTTTGTGGACTGGTGACAAAGACGTTTTTTCCCTTATGTCGTTTTAAAAGATCAGTCCGTCAATAATATTTTAAGAAACCTCACAAAGCCTAAATCAGTTTGCAGACATAAATATAGCGGCAAGTGGGTGTCGTCCACAGGGAGCGGAGTTAGCCAAACTAGTTAATGCTAAAGCAATGGTATGTATATATATATATATATAATAGCAAAACATGAATTGGTGAAAATGTAGATTGTGAACCAACTCTAAATAACACTAAATTAAATATGTAAATAAAATGAAGGGGGAATATGGAGTGAAGGATTATAGATGATGGAAACTAAGGAGTTAATGGATTCGAAAGCAAATACTGGGCAATGTAACAAACTTGTCAATAGCACGGCTCTTCAAGGTAACCGACCTAGGATGTATAGAGTCGGTTATTTATCCCTAGAAGGTTGCCAACCTAGGATGTATAGTGCGGACCACCTATTAGGGATTAATCCTTGTAAACTACCAACCTAGGATGTATAGAGTTGATTGTTTACCGGATTCTAGAAATGAAGCTCGTCTACCTAACATTGACTCAACCGATTACAAATAGTCACCCTAGGATGTATAGTGATTACTTCTAACTCTCTCACAGGTTCCGACCTAGGATGTATAGTGCCGGAAACACGATCGAGGTTAGATTAAAACCGCGGTTCAAGAGTCGGAATTCATGACTTTCCGTCTATTCTTTAGAGCATTAAACAACTAAATATGATGTATATCTAGATGCAATACTCATACATAATACAAAGACATCTTGCAAAGATCATGTATCTACACAAGAAATCAATGATAAACATTCACAACAAGAATAGATCAATGGAAGATAGACATGAATATCAATATAATATCAAGTTTATGTACAAGCCCAATATTAAACTAACTACTCCATCAACCCCTTAGAGGGGATTTAGCTACTCATTACAACTAGGCAATCAGTACAGAGGAGAAAGAAATAACCCTTGGAGAACATCTCCTTCCTTGAAGTGGCTCCAATCTCCTAACTTCCTTGAAGTTGAGTAGAGAATGTAAGGATGAGAGGTAGAGAGAGAAACTAGATCTAAGAATGCTAAATCTGTCCTAAACGGAGTCAAAAAGCTCCTTAAAACGTTTCTATACTTTTCTATTTATACTAGATACAAAAATAGGTAACTTAAGCTTTGAAAATCAGACTGGCGCGCTCGGAGTGCGGGTGGAGTGCGGGTGAATTACCCGCACTGTACCCGTACTGTATGGGTTGTCTGCAACTTCAGTTCTCGGATCAGGGCATTAGTGCGGGTAAAGTGCGGTTGAATTACCCGCACTTGACCCGCACTTGGCATCGCACTGTGATCGCACTTGAATCGCACTTCCATGTCAGGTGCAAAATCTACATTCTGTCTTGAGCAACAGTGCGGGTAGAGTGCGGTTGGATGACCCGCACAGTACCCGCACTCTAATGTCAGGTGCAATTCTGCTCTTCTGTTCTTGATGCAAGTACGGGTAGAGTGCGGTTGGATTACCCGCACAGTACCTGCACTCTAATGTCAAATGTGGTTCTGCTCTTCTGTTCTTGGTGCAAGTGCGGGTGGAGTGAGGTTTGCTGACCCGCACAGTACCCGCACTCTGATATCAGGTGTATGATCAGCTTCTCTGGATTGGCATTAGTGCGGGTGGAGTGCGGTTAGCTGACCCGCACTGTACCTGCACTTTATTTCTGTACTTGCATTCGGCCTCTGCTATGCACACGAGTGCGGCTGGAGTGCGGTTACGACCCGCACTAGACCCGTACTGTAGAGCAGTTTGTGCTCCTTTTCCTTCACTTTCGCCCCTTTCCTGCTGGAATCACCACAATATGCCTCCAAGCCTGTCTCTGCATCATTTCCTACAAATAAGCACAAAACCACCCATAAGAGATACAAAAACACACGAAAACAGAACATAAGGTAAGGATCTGAGGGCCTAAATATACTACATATTTGGCCCGATCAAACACCCCCAAACCAAACCTTTGCTCGTCCTCGAGCAAATCAAATCGAAACAATAAGACGCCAGCTGAAAGTAATTTCTAGATACCTAAACAAAACATCAATAATGCCGTAAGTCCCATGTGTGATATGATACAAATAGGTGTGATAGAGAGGAGAAAAACATATGCACAAGATCAAGAGCAATTTGGAGACACCCAAGGGAGGCTCGTACGAACACGAATCCCACACCTAAAGGCATACATGAATTTAGGACCACTTACTCCCATACCTTGAGCATAATTCGCTTCAATTCTAAAGCTCACATGGATCCTCTCTTTTCTTTCCTCAAGAGTCCTAAGTTCCACACAACAAGTATGCAAAGAGGATTTTTGCATAAGATTTAAGCAATAAACTATCCTAGGAACGAGTCACCATGTCATGGATGCGAAAGATCGTTCTTTAACCTACATTCCCAAACTAGACTTACATGGATAAAATAGGGCTTTTCAACCGGGTATAGTGTGGCTGTGGGGTTGAATGAGTTTACACAAAAAAAATATGGAAATTTAGGAGTTCAAACTCACTAATCATGCGAGAATATATCCCTACTCCCACACCATGTTTTTTTTTTTTGCTTAAATGCAACCCTCTAGGAAACCATTTAACCCACATTTGTGCCTTTAACGTTGAATTCCGTTTGGGCGTTTTTAGCATAAAACACTCTCATTATGGCACTTCAATTACAATCTTTCTTTAAAATTTTCTTTTAACAAATTCTCAATTACAATGTTGTACTCTATTTGGGTTGTTACGATTTCCCTTTCTTAGGCATTTAGGGTGCATAACTTACCTCTTTCCTTGCATATTTTCAATAACTATTTCATTTTACCGGTTGTGGGACCATTTTGACCCTTTTCATCACTACCATTTCCAATCCTAACATGATTAGTACAAGGGTAGGCATGTGTTTAGGCTATTGGGTATATGGTTGAATGTGGTACCAAATGAAAGGGTAAGTGTTTGGCCTCAACTTGGCTTTGGAGCACACAATATGGTAAGTGGTGTTTAGGCTATAGAGGTAATTCAATACACATACATTCCCTAATATCACTTCCACAATCATCTAAAAAGGGAATGAAAGCATCCATCACGCAATTCACAAAATGATGCAAGTCCTATGGCATATGACATAGATGACGAGAGGCGTGTTTAAGAATAATCAATAATGCACTCAGAAAATGCACTTTCATGCTTGTGTTTGTGATCTCACGGGTATCTCCACTATTAGAACAAGACATGGGAACAATGAGTCCCCAGTACTTAGCACCAACGGGTGGGACGAACCCATGATGGTGCACGCTAACCCTCAAGTGGCACCAAACTATATCACAAGGCAGAGCACATATAAGGAACTCGTCAAAAACACACTCTAGAGGCATCATACCCATACTGGATTACAGTTTGAAAAATGGACAAGCGACAAAATTGAAAAATTGGACACTAACTGTACAAGGCGGAGGCGTGATGCACCCCCAAACCAAAACTCAACAATGTCCCCATTGTTGGAAAGAATAAGCATAATCGCAATAAATGGCGGAATGAGGGATCAACACCCCCAAACCGAATCTAGACATACATTTGACCAAGCTCATTCATAATAACAAAAACTAAATCGCATTCATTAAAAACTTAAGTACAAAACCGAAAGTAGAAAACTCCCTTTAGAAGGAAGACCGGTCGATGTCCATGCGTGTTGTTGTATGCTTCCCAAAAGATGCACAACCTAGCTTAAACCACACAACAACTCTACCAACGAAAATTAAATGCGAAAAGAAAAGAAAAATAAGTCTAAGCCGTTTAAAAGAAAATACAAATACAAATACAAGCAATAAAAGTTCTGATCAATAATAAAGAACAAGAATGGATGGTCAATCATCGTCGGAAAACTCCCTCTCCGGTTCACTGGCGATCCCTTTGCCCTTGGGTTCGATCCCTGATCTGATCCGCTCTTCATGCTCCCTCCTGGATCTCTCCATAGCAGCTCGGAGCTCTTCCCCATATGGGTCAATGGCTGGCCTCCCTGAAGGAGGTGAGAATGCAGCTGGCCTCTTCTTCTTCTACGGATAACTTGGAAGACTGAGTGCCTCCCTCATGTCCGTGAGGTTGCCCCAAATGTCCGTGAAATACTCATTGGCTTCCGCCCTGCTCTCAGTGATCTGCCTCCTATTTTTGGCGACCTCGGTCCTGAGGTTCTCCAATCTTGTAAGCAAAGTCTGCCAAGGGACCTCTCCAAACGTCTCCTGCGGGGGTGAGGAAGCAGCAGGCCTATAATCACCATAATCGATGTAAACCGGCTCCACATCTGGTGGTTCCGGGATGTCTTCCGGCTGCCTGCTCGTGCTGCCCCCTCGAGCAGGTTTTCTCCTCCCTGTTCGGACCCTGACACCAGAGGGGTTCCGCTCTCTGACCTGGTCATTCCATGTGAATCGCCCAACTGGCCCCAAACCGCATTCGAAAGGATCGGATCCAAAATCTACTCCGGCGGTTCTGCAGAATGCGGTGATGAGTCTAGGGAAAATGAGTGGCTGCTTGTCCACCCTGACCCCTCCCATCTCAAGGATCTCTCTCTTGATCAGAAAGCCGATGTCGACCAACTGATTCTGCAGTATATAGTACAGGATCATGGCTGCATTGAAGTTCACTGAGGTCTTGTGCTTTCTGGGGATCAAGGAATGGGAGATGAATACATGCCAGAAACCCAACTCACTTCTTAAGTTGGTGTGCTTCATACGGTGATCAGGGGTCACCTAAAAATCCATCGGACGGATCACTAACTGATTTGCAAAGTCCACATTTTGGGTCACAAAAAATTCGCTCCAAGTCACCCCTTGCCTTAGACGTCCGACTGCTTCGGGATCAACTGGAAGCTCAGTCCTATAATACCTGTTAATGTCCACTATAGTCATCCAGACTTCTACCCCACGGACCAGAACCGAAGAAGAGCGTTGAAAAGTTTCAGGTACCAACCCAGCAAAGAACTCTTCGACCACACGTCGACAATACATCGGGGGGGGGGGGGGGGGGGGGGGGGCTAACAAAGGTTTCCCATCCCCTTGCTTCAATCATTAGAGGAATTGGGGTTCCCTCCAGTTCTTCAACCGCTATCCCCCTCTCCACCACTATGTCTCGCTCCCTGAAATATTCTAAGCGTTCCTCGAAATCCGGGTGCCTGATGCACGGTGGTGGAACTTGGGGTCCTCTCCTCGGTCTTCATTCGAAACCCTGACTGCTTTGCCTAGGCGTTCTCCTGGGTCTTCCTAACATCTGCACATTAAACACAGTTTTAAGGCACTATTCGGATCAAAGAAACAAGAGGTTATGATGCAGGAATTTGAAATGACAAAAATTCTGCCAAGAGGATAAAGTGCGGGTGAAGTGCGGGTGAGTGACCCGCACTGTACCCGCACTCTAACTCGTTACCAGACACCAGCAAATGCAGAGTTCAATTCATGTATACATCTCAAAATCCTAGTTCATCATCGAACGAATAAACAACAAAATGACTCTAACTCATGTATAGGTTTCCATCCAACCATACATAAACCCTAATTCGTAGTTTGAATATCCAAATGCAATAGAAAATCAATGTAACAATTAAACCATCACATGCATAATTAGATAACACCCATCATTCCATCCTCTTAGATATTAGTAAAGGCAAAAACAAAAGTTCAAAACCCCTAACTAATGAAGTTCATGCATAAGAGGAAAAGAATTTGTGATAGAGAGGGTTAGGATTTGGATTAGAGAGAAATGTAATGAAATTAAAGTAAGAATCCATACCTTGGTTGCCGAAAAATCGAAAACGTGGCACACACGGAATACCTTTAGTTGGGAAGAGGGAAAAATTTGAAGTTTGCAGTTGGTTTTGTTCTTTTGTGGCAAGTGGAGCCCTAGAGAACGACAGGCATATATATACTGCGCGACAAAAGTGCGGGTGGAGTGCGGGTGACTGACCCGCACTTTACCCGCACTCTATTACCTGATGCCTTCAGAGTGCGGGATGAGTGCGGGTGACTGACCCGCACTCTAACCGCACTGTTCCCCTGGACAGACTCCTGAATTCTACCCTGCAACTGTATCTACACCAAAACAATCTCAAGCAGTCTCAAAAGTTTACAACAACAAAACTAACCATCCGATAAGTAAAAATAAAAATAAAAACTATAAAATAAATTCAAAAGCGAGTGCAATGCACTCAAAGTGGGACCCGGTGAACCAAAGGAGGTTTGACCAGAATGGGGGCACATTCAACTTGGCCACCCAAACCGGTGCCAAATGCCTATGCACTGCATCTCTCCCCACTCTCCTCATTTGTCCCACTAGGTCCTTTCGAACCCATATTTTGTTTAA